>CM023454.1:4050373-4250786 GCA_013339765.2 Haemaphysalis longicornis | reverse complement strand
CGTGTGGTCTCTAAAGCTAAAATTGGTCTGTTGGCGAAAGGTTTCATCGCCATGGTGCACCCATGGGCAAAATGCCTTTTACTTCTGAAGATGCACTACGTCTCGGTGTAGGACAACACAAACTGCGCTGCTTCTGACCATGTAATAAAATATCCAATCATAATAACATTCTACGTAGGTAGCTACCACTGGCAGAAAAGCTGTTTTATTTGTTCCCTACAAACTCTGTTATAGCGGCAGGTTTGCAACTGCGGCGCCGGGAACATTTTGCTGAGTTATTTGGAAACATAATGAACGGGACTGTTGTTGCAGCAAATATTATTTGGAACCCCTGTCCACAGCGAAAAAAAACAGCACAATCTCCGTTCGCAGAGTTCCTGAGATTAAACAATAAATTGTTATACGCCTTTGGCAGTTTTGTGCCAAATAGATAAAATCCTGCCAGAATCTTAGTAATTTTACGTTTGCCATACCGGTATCTTGGTGCTAGTGTAAACGCGGTTGCCTTCGAAGTTTTTTTTTAAGAAAAGATTTTAATTGTCGCTGCTCCAAATTTTTAATGACCAAGATGAACACAAAAATTCGCAAGCACCTAAGTACGTCCCCCACCACAGCAATCTACCCTACTGTAGAATAACCCTAGCCGAACATTTAGGGATCAATATAACTGAGAGAATAAATCGGCCATTGCGATGCCGGTCATGTGCACTCAATTTTCACCTTAGGTTTTTGAATTTAATGCAGAATTCAATAAAACTAGATGGCCTAATGTTAATCAGATGAGGCATGGATATTCATATAATAGCATGTTTAGCCTAGGCGATCAAATATTCAGATGCGGACATTCCCCGATGGTCGCCTACCGAACGGTATAGGCCACGTGCTAGACTAAATGAAATCGCAAGAGCCACACGCTCCACCGCGCAGTACTAGTGCATTTTTATTTATTATCAGACTTTTTAAACCGCTAACTAATCGGCCGTGATCAGCAAGGTTCATGAAAAAACCGATGCTTCTAAACGATGCTTCTAAACCGATCTTCCCCTAGGTCACTATGACCAACACTTCAACAAACGTTTTTACGATGTGGCCGAGCAATATGTTCATTAGCACAGTTGCTACCCTATATTCTTAACCCTCCGTAGCGCACAAGTCTGTAAAGGGTTCCTTAGGTAATCACTCGGTTTTAGAACGGTGATATGGAGGAATGAAAATATGATTAGGCCTGACTTAGAGCCTTCAATCGGAGGGACTACTATTTTATGGTGCTGAGCGCCAGTTTTTGTCTCAGGGATGTAACAAATACTTGGAACCTTAACTCTGGTAACAGTAATGAACTTCACAGACTTCTAGCGATTTCTTGCTAAACATCGAGTTGTATGTAGTGCGTGGTATCACAAGTCCATAAAGGGTTCCTTAGATAATCACTCGGTTCTAGAACGATGATATGGAGAAATGTAAATATGATAAAGGCTAACTTAGAGCCTTCAATCTGAGGGACTACTATCTTATGGTGCTGAGCACCAGTTTCTGTCTCAGCGATGTAAAAAATACTTGGGATTTGAACTCTGGTAACAGTAATGAACTTCACATACTTCTAGAGAGGTATTTGTAAACATCGAGTTGTATTTGGTGTGTGGTCTCCATGGGCGGGAACCGCCAAGACAAAAAATATTGGGGCGTAAAAAGATCCGGGTAGCCTAAACATATAAAAAAAGGCCCTGGCATTGTCTTCACTAAGTAATAGAGCAATGATAAAAGAGGCCTGAGTGACAATGTCCGCAAAAGTATTGCCCCGTTCGCCTTTAACGTTCTGGCTCTGGAAAGCCCGAACAGCGTTATTCAGAAATAAACGGCGCGATAGAGTTTTCACTATATAAGTCTGTTGGTTCAGTTTCGAGTGGTGCATCCGTTTCTAAACCAACAAACCCGCCCAGCAATAAGCTATACCATCGATGAAGCCCGAGGAACTGGCAGCAGAAACATCACATGCCTGCTCATAGGTGTGAGATAATGCAGCTGTTCAGATGTAGAAGCGATGAATGTCCGAACCCCTCTTTTTATTAGAAGTAATGGTTTGGAGAACTGCGGGATACCCTGGCCTCATCACAATAAGGAGCTGATGAATACCACAATTCCCACTAAAGTAACGGTAGGAAGAAAAAATGCTCCTGCTGTCATGTCTCAGATTAGTAAAGGGGAACACGCAGGGTCACCGAGCAGAAGAAAGCTGAATAGAATTTTGCGTCAAGAGGCACTAAATGAATCTGCTAAGGTGCACTTCCACCGCATCAAAAGTGACGCCTATGCGGTGTGGTCATGCAACGATACGACCAAGGTTCCAAGGTGAACCTTAAACCTGCCAAGTAGAAAAAAGGCTTTCCATGTGGCTACCAACCTCTCTCTAAACAAGTGGCCGTTTTGCAAAAAGGCCTGATGCATAGGTTCATCTTATTGAAAATGTTCCTGTAGGGGACGTGCAGCTCTAAGAAAGTTGTATCGAGGGACATCTGGCCCCAGAATGAGCGTGATGGAGCATACGGGCAACGTCTGGCAAGGAAAATGTGTGGTGAGCTTGCATTAGACCTTCCTCGACGTCTTTTGTTGCAGGGAAGGGTCCTTTTTATTTTAGTGTTGCGCAACCGTGAACTTTGCCTAAAAAAACCGACGGTCCCACCACTGTTGCGATATAGCAGCGGTGCACTGTGTAGAACAATATAATAAGAATATAAAATTTTTCAGCTTCCGAAAATCGAATGACGACTGCACAAATCAACCTAGCCTGCGCGATAAACGAGGACTCTTGTCCAGCCATCGACTGCCCTTTTCACTGCAGCAGAAAATATATCTTTTACGAAGTTGCTGATCATCATCGCGTGGAGCGGAGCGGATGCATTCCACATCAGCTGTACTTTTTCATGTTAATTGTGACGAAACCACTCATGATAACTTCGCGAAACCTTTTGCAGGGAGCGGCCGAAGGTATCCGACACCGAGGGACAGCAACCCCTGGTGCTTTGGACTATGGACCGGCCTTTCCAAGCTGGTGTCCCTGTACCATGCTGGAGCCTGCGATAACCCTAACCGCAGCTTCGGTGCACCAAGGTGAAATGACGGCGGTGGCCTTGCACTAGCCCCTTCCACCCTGTCTCCGGCATCCATCGAGGATTCAGGCGACTTCCCTTGAGAGCTGGAGCAGCGCGATGGACGGCATCGAAGTAAAGGGTGAGCCAATCTCACCGGAATATATAACAGAGGAAGCTGGTTGGCTAGCAAGCTACCTCCGGCGAGGCGCTCGCGCCCTTGTCAAGCTCAGTCCAACAGCAGAACACCGTCTTGAGACAAGGCACCGTTGGCTCTGTTAGCCAGACCGAAAGCCGTGAGCGCTACAGTCTCTACGAAGACAGAATCGGGCGCCGCGTCAACCGCACTTACCCGATGGAGACATCAAGATAGTGCTCCCACCGAGAACGGGCCTCAGCCACGCGGTGCTTCGCGACGGGGTGCTTCCAGCCACCGGCCTTACCTACGACGAAGGCAGTCGAGGATCTCCTCCGAAATATTTCGGAGAAAAATATCGTCATTGCGAGAACACCAAAGATACAACGTGCCCAAAAATACAATGACGGGAAGTCACTTCACATTGGAGGAAAGACGTCAAGGGGGTAATTCATCAAGGGGTAATTCATGATATTCCAGACTACAACACTGCTCCAGACATCACTAGCAGCCTGGTGTACAAGAAAAACCCCACCATCCTTCAGGCAAGGCGAATGGACCGGACAAACTCGGTCCTTATCGTTTTCGAGGGAAATACTGTCCGACACTACATCTACTAACGCAGGGCCGAGCACCGTTGCTTCCTTCAAAAGAAGCGCCATGAAATTTTTGACGAAGGCAGCCGACTAGGACACCGCGTGGATGTCTGCCCAGCCCCGGATAAGAAGATATGCAAACTCTGCGGCAAAGAGACACCCGGTGAGGACCACCATTACACGCCCAAGTGCGGACTCTTCGGCAAGCACCAGGAACTGGTGAAAAGTATTGCCCACTCGGCTACCAAACCCCTTACGTACTGAAGAAGTGCAAAGGGGACAAGCAGCGCAGGAAGCAGCAGCAAAACTACCAGCAACACAGCATGGCAATACTGACAGAGGCAACTCGTCAAGCATCCTTAAATCCGTTGGGGCCTTCGACGGAGACTGAGATTGCTCGAGCTCCTTCTCCCGGTGGCTGCAACAAGAGCAGCAGAGCAGGCGAGACACAGGCCGGCGAACAGGAACCGGGACACCTCCACCCGGGGACACCGCCGTTCGCGTTCATCGTCGCGTCGTCGCCACCAGAGCAAAGAGGGCCGCACCCTCCAGCAGCGACCTTCCCGATCCTTGTCATCCGGCGGCGAAAGGGGCACCGACCACAATCACAAAAACAAGGTGAGCTGGGCAGCCACGCTCTCCAACGGTATAAATGAGCAGAAGGTTAGAGCACACAGGTTCAAAACATTTGTGACTTAGACTCCAGCACGCGCTCAAAACTAACCCGAATCCGTCAAATGCTAGAGATGATTTTCTTGTTTAACCGAGCGCTGAAAGTTGAGCTAGCTCAACTGAAATGCTGCCCAGTCCCAACTGTTTACGCCCACGCCACTGCTACTGCAGAAGAGCGCCCAAGCTACCGGTAGCGCCGACCCAGTGGCCGCATAGTTTCCGGACCCTACCTCCGCCAGTGCGATGGACATTAGTGGCAGCTCCGACCCACCGGTGGCCTCAGTAATTTTGTAACTCCGTAAACGTGATGGGACAGTCCGAGACACCTCTCCGCCGCCAAAACGCAGGGCGATGGAGTCACAACCCGAAAATCAAACCGCAGCCCCTGGATCTGGTAGTCCGATTCAATAGGTCACTCACACCATGCTCGAGAGAGAGAGAGAGAGAGAGAGAGAAATCATCTTTATTGAGTCTGGCAACCTGGACGCAGCCTAGTCGTCGTGTCGGGCTGCCACTCGTCGTCGGCTCCCTACTCATGCATTGCATCCAGTAGAGGCAGCACGTTCGGGGCGCAGGCGTTCGAGGGCCCCCAACCCCTGCTGGACGGCCGTATGTTGTATTTCGTAGTCCTTGTCTCTGGTCACACTTGCGAGGAGTGGCGGGAGCGTTTTGGCTGTATTGGCTTCACTGGGGTGTCGTCTACAGTCCCGCAGAATGTGAGCTGCTGTGGCTCTGTCCTTCTTACACAACACACACACGTCGCTTGGGAACACTTCTGGACAAATGTTTGGCTATCAACCGAGTCATTAGCGCATTAGTTTGTAGTTGTCTGTACACGACCGCTTCGCGTATCGTCAGACGAGGGTGCGGTGGAGGGAAGGTCCGGCGGCTAGCTCGATACCACTCAAGGATGTCCCTATAGGCGGTGAGTGGCGACGCTTCGTCGAGCTTTTGCTCTGCAAGTTCGGGGCTCGAGCTTGCGCAGCGTCCGGTGAGGGCGTGCGCTGCTCGGTTAGGAAGCAGCTCAGTGGGAGCAGCTCAGTGAAACCATTAGCCAAAACCTCTATGCCAAATTTGACAACATGCTTGCCAAATTCGCAGACACTGTTGATGCTAAGATCGCCAGTCAGAACGAGCGCATCACAGCCCTTGAAAACACCTCTTTGAGACCGATGCGCCTAGGGGGAGCGGTACCTATCAAACCCACCAAAACTTACTTCTGTCCACCCTCGGCGGAGAAGTTCAAAAATTCCGTTCATCATGTCTAATTCCCTTACTCAGACCGTCCGTATGCCTGAAGGACTTACCGTCTTACAGTAGAACTACTGAGGGTTTCGGCCCAAGCGAGAAAACCTCGAACATCACTGTAAATTCAACCATTCGGACGTCTTTCCTGATGTAATTTGCCCCCAAGGAACTGGCACTTTTGCAGGCTGCAAGAGTAGAAATGTTTATTTCGACATGCAGGAAGACACAGCAGTGGCGTCATCCAAATTAAAACCCGCTGTCACCACCCTCATTAGGCGCAATGTCACAGCCATTCACCACGAGACCGGAGCGGACATGGCGCCGGTGGCTCACCTTCTCGTAGAGTCGATTCCAACCCCAATAAAGTACAGTGGTAGCATGTTTGTCCTGAACGTATATAGCCCGCTAAAGAATCATTCAAAATTCACCAACCGCCAAGGAAAACTATCAAAATCTGCTGTGGCCACGCTCTACACATTTTAGGCGACTCTAATGCCCACCATACTGAGTGGAGATACAAACGGGACATCGTTAAGGGTCGTAGCCTTTGGCTAGACGCCCAACAAGAAAATATCAGCCTTTTACAGACCCATTGTACCCAACCCGTATCGGCAATAATGTGAGTGGAGACACGGCGCCTAAAGGAGCGACGAGAGGCCAGAGCCCGTGCTTTGCAAAGACGCTCAGCGAAAGTCGACGCCAATTACACTGGTCGCGAGGCATTGGCCATAGCGGTGGTCAACAATCAGGGTAACACTATTGCCTCCTGGTGAGTTCGCACGAGAAACTCGGTGGTTGGAGAAGAGGCAGCTATTGCTCTAGCTACGGTTTCCTCCACAAAAACCAACATAATCATTAGAGACTCCAAATCAGGAATTCAAAATTTCTCGGGAGGACACATATCAAGGGAGGGGTCTGCCGTCCTTATTTCTGGCCTCATCCCCAAAAACCAGACAGGCAAGATTAACTTAATTTGGAACCCACTCACTCCGGCCTTTCAAGGAACGAGTCTGCACACGAAGCTGCTCGAGGCTTTACCGACCTCGCGGATGCCAGTTTCGATGCGGAAGTCGTCTTCATGTCAGGCAGGGACAGGCTATTGTCATGCAGCGACGTTAAAGGTCACTACCGTTTACGCTGGGCCCGGTTCTCACCAACTCACCCATCCCTCAGTAAGCGGCAGTCCATGGTATGGCGACTCCTGCTCGTATCCAAGCCCACTTGTGTTATAGCTATTGCTACTCAGGGCACTACTCCACCGAGTGCCATATATGTCAGCAATGAGCTGACCTGGCACACATGTTATGCCAATGTCCGCAGGCGATCACAAATGGCCGCACAATCATTATAGTGAGCAGTAAGAAACCGTGCTGCTCAGCTCCAGCCCGGAAAATCAGCTCTGGGCTGTCCAGCTAGCTGAGGACGCTGCCAGAGCTTTGGGGTCACCACCGACGACTAAGCAAGACAGCTGGAAAACTGAATAAATTTACTCTCTATCTTGCCAAGTTCCGAGCTACTATCTTGCATTACCAGGAGCACGAGTTCACCTCTCGTTGCCGTTCAATAGCAGTGCAATGTTCACAAAATATTAACCCGATATCTGCTTCTTGAAGCTCCCTGACCGGCAAAACTAATGTGGAAGGATGAAAACAGCAGGACAAGCCGTAGGAGGGCACCAACCTACGCCTTTGACCGTTGTTTGCTGAGGTACGGGATCTACGGATTTGGGCGCCAAAGAGGGCCCACGAACAATGAGTAGCTCAAAAAGAATCAGTTTCCTTGCCAATGGATATTTCGGAAACTACACTGGGCAAGGAAACTGAAACACGATGTCTGCTTTAGCAGCTTTAAGCCGACGAATGCGCAAGGGCGCGGATGTATCACCGGGAAAAACCTAAATAAGGGCAACATGGCCAGCCGCTGCTGCTGTTTTGTTTGCTACACTTTATTTTTCTTTGCACAACTGAGCATGCGAGCGTCAGCAGGCTGGCTCAGCAAGGGCCGCACGTAGGTACGTCATTTTGGTTCGAAGGAAGTTCACTGAGCAGAGCCACTTAAAAATGATAAATGCTTTTTGCAGCATCTAACCCCAATGACGTAATGGTGGCTCGAACCTGCCGTGACCGGTTATGGAACCAGTGAACACGGATACAAAGGGCAATGTTCTAACGCTGTTCTTATAATCCCCTCCTTGGTGTTTGGTGAGAAATGTGTTTTGAGCATACATTCGGGGGCTTGGGCGGACTCCGGTTTGGCACCTCGTCCCCATTTGCGGGCTGGACACTTAGCACAGCAACACAAAAAATGTATCTGCTTGTGAGGCTCTCTCATACCGAACACAAGACTGTGGCCACCGACCCCGCCTAAAACCATTTAACAAGATTGACGTTCCTACACCTTGAAGAAGAGTTTTTCGAGCGCCGCGGTATTTCAATTGTCAAATTAAAGGTTTCTGCATCACTCACGTTGCCGCTAAACACCAATGTTTACCCCCATGTTTCGATTCGGTATCAGTATATTGCGAAGGGTAACCTAAACATGACATTCGATGTTTAAAGCCGCACCCTCAGAAAAGGCACGGTTGCGGAATCAACCCATCCGGAAGCAGTGGAGAAGGATTACGTGTCAATGCTTGGATCGCTGTTTGCGCACTCTCCTTCTTTGGTGGATATTGAAGACAGGGTTCTGCGCGCGTATTCTCCCTGGTATAAATGAAACACCCCGCTTTCCAATAATGCCTGTTAGAATGCTGTGAATTTTGTGCTTAACTAGATGACTATATATGGCTTTTCCAGCTTCGTCACCATAGAAGACGCCTTAGCACCAATAACCCGAATGGCTCAAATAAAGAGATATGACAGCATGGAGCACTCGGCTGCCGTATAGGCATCTACATAATCTCAGAACTTGGAAGAGAAAATGCTGGGCGTGTTTTATTGTCTCGCATAAAAAACAAAAATTGCACCATGTTGCCGTAGGGGAACTCTGACTAGTGTGCGAAGCAGGCATGGGGTGGATTGAAATGCCTATTGGTTTTCAGTTCGTCGTTTTCGTGAGATTGAGGTACGTAGCTACCGTTATATTCACCGTTTGGTTTCCATGGTAAATACCACACTTAACTTACCGAACTACGAAATGAAAAATTGCGCTTGTGCCGAGGCTGTTTCGCAATTTTTTGGAGGGGGGTGCTACAGTGGAGAGGCTTTAAAGAGAGAGAGAAGTTGTACGTGTAAGAGTTTGTGTTTATTTATGCATTATCGGCGTCATGTTCTACGTAGGTGACGTCGAGCTATGGTTGTCGTTCCGCTTTGATTATGACCGCCTTATGGTCTGTGAAATGTAAAATCAAGGGCAGTTGTAGTGAATGAACCCTAAAGCTGCTGAAGATGAGGTCGATGCACGTTCTCGGGATTGTTGTTTGCTGCTTGTAATCACGGCCCACCGAGACGCGCCGACGAACGCTGCTGCCGACGGCGATAAAACAACGAAGGAGAGTGGAGCGTGCTAGTTTCGTGCTAGCCCACGAAGACACCGGCAGCGCTGTCGCTCTTGGAGCCATAGAGAGGTAAGACACCACTGGGCGTTCACCAAGCCGAGCATGCGCACTAGGGGTGTGGACGGTGGAACAACAACGGCCACGACAAGGGTATTTTTAGAATCTTCGCCTCTAAAAATACCCGCTCACCCACTTTAGGCTTTAAGGAGCCACGGATAAAAAGTGCATGGTTTTGCAGCTTGCTTTTATGAACGCAGTCGCCACCACTGAATACAAACACCACTCCCAGCCTTCACAACCATCTGTGGAGCTTTCGGATTTTTAATATATATCGACAGAGTTCTGCGATCATGGGAAGTCTTCAACAAAACTTTTCGAAGAGGTGCATCAAAGTGTGCAAAAAGCTTAGTGGGCGCACTGTTAGTAATGGTGTTTCCACTTGGTGAAGACCAGGCTAAAGCGTTACCTTTGTAAAAATTATATTAGTGGACAGCAAAGGAATTGGGCCACCTGGTCTGCAGATGTTAATTGCAATTGTGAAAGACTGCGCCAGAAACCACAAAAAGACAGCCCAGGCGGAACATTATTGTTTACTCGGGCCTCTGGTGTTGACCAGACAACTGAAGTAGCATACGCTGAGAACCTGGGAGTAATTCAGGAGCGAGCTCTCTAAAACAATCACGACTCTCGTACACAAGGAACGGGCCAAACAGCCGTTGCAGACCCGCACGCAGCATCACAATTAAGCGTGCTCGTGTTCGTTGACCTGAAGCGACTTTTTTATAGTGCGGAACCAGAAATGAGCGAAGAAAAAAAACTGAGGTTTCTGATAGGAGGAGTTAAGCAAAAGCTCTTCGCATGCCTTCTCCTCAACCCCCCAAAGGAAGAGTCGGAATCTGATTCTGAGGAGTCCGCGTTTGAGAAAAAGCTTCAATTACGAACGAGGAGGTACGACCGCCGAATCAATGAGCTCGTTACGCAGGCGATTGGTGCCGGAATATTTACTCTGACACTCTGCGAGATACCATCCGTACAGCGTTGAGGGAGGAGCGGCGGAAACTTTGCCGACGATATTACAACCTCAAGTCGCTTCCCTGGCTAACGTCATCCGAGAAGAGGTTGAACGGGCACTGCGGACTTCAAGGCCATCCGAAATACCCGACACGCCACCAGCTTTGACCTACTCATCAGCTGTTCGTCAACCTCGCCCAGCTCCAACGCGTCGTCAAGAAGCACAGCTCTACAGATGTCCTTTGTTACCCACCCGGCTTCCTGCTGCCCAAACCCAGACGCCGAGGAAGACGGAAGTCTGACGAAGCGCCAATAATAGGACACTGTGCTACCACTGAGGAGAGGCCGCCCACATATACCGTAGATGTCTCTACAAGTGGTTCGATTTCCGAGGTTTTTCCGTCGACGCACCACGCCCCCAACGCGGCCAGCGTCCCTCTCAGATCAAAGAACACCTGTCCAACACCAGTCGTGGACCAACTTGTTGAAACCGTTTGCCGTCGCCCTACCCATAGCAGTCGCTGAACTGCCGTACCACTGCTAACTTTGTACGTGGTCAGTCCCCCAGTCCAGTGGGGGCGAAACTAAAAGCAGAAACTTCTGAGAGTGAAGTTGCTCCACAACGAAGAACCGGAAGCCCTGAATCGACGCAAGGACGCGCATAGGACCGTGATTCACGCCGCGCCCTCCTTCCCACGACACGACCTAATCCTGACGAGACTCCCGGACATGACGACAGCTATTTGGCTCTAAACGTACCCGCCATGACCCAGAATGCTACTTAGAAGACGACGACAACGACGATGAACAGCCCCAACCGTCAACCTGCATAAGCTGAGATGTGACGCCGCTACGCACACGGAACTCGAGAAAGGCTGCGTCCGACGTCCAGTTGTCCATCGAGGGCTTTGATGTAGTCGCCCTTATACACAACTCACGACGGTTCCCACGCGCGGACAGCAGGAGGTCATCTCGTAACACCAAGTGGAACGTGCACATCGTAAGTCGTCAACATATATGGCACCACGTACCCTGCGGTGTTCGTCAATTTGCCTAACTGCTCCCGAGGCGTAATTCTCAGAATGTACTTTTGGACGGAAAATGGTGAAATATTATTCTGCAGAAAAGGTCGATATCTTTCGCCTCAGAACACTCCACGAGGCCGCTACCAAACTCGGAACTTCGTGTTGCGGTAAGGATCGCCGATGATCACGTCATCCTGCCAGCCCGCGCAATCTTGATTATCACCGTCTACTGTGACGATGCTGGTCCTGATATCGACGCTATCAGAAAGGGGGGACCAAGGTTTGCTTCTCGACCGCGGTATATTCGTCGTAAGAGGCAGTGCCTACTTTGAGCAATGCAAATCCCACGTTTTCGTCACCAGTTTCACCGAGGAGTTCCAGCACCTAAACAAGGGTGGTGCAATTGCGTTCCTCCAAGAAACCCAAGAAACAGGTCAAGTGATCGCGGTCGCCAACTTCGAACACGCAGGCGCTGATGAATCCAAGCTGCCGCACCCTTTGTCGTGAACCCGGCGCTGCCGCAAGAAAACCAGGACAGATTACTGGATTTGGTACGTCACTACAGCCAGTGTTTTGCGTCAAACTAGAAATTGCGTCAGACACCCCTAGTGAAGCACCGAATTATAACCGAGAATGGAGCGCAACCTACCCTAAAATAACCGTACCGCATGTCTTCGAACCAGCTGGAAGCCATCTAGATGCCACTCGAAGACATGCCAGCGACGACAGTACAGATTCATCAAAAAGCCCCTAGGCTGCTCAGGTCGTATTTGAAAAGAAAAGAAACCGCAGACTGAGGTTCTGCGCTGACTGCCGGCGATTGAACAAAATCAGGAAGTAGGATATATATACCCCTTGCCTCGAATGGATGAGGCCCTCGACCAACTCTGCCAAGCAAAGTACTTCTCTTCGATGGATTTGAAGACCTTCTACTAGCAAAATCAGGTTAACGAGAGAGACCGAGTGAAAACGGCATTCATAACCCCCGACAGCCAAAATAAGTTTAAGGTGATGCCATTTGTGTTGGGCACGGCACCAGCAACGCCTCAAAAAGTCACGGACATTGTTCTGGCTGGGCTGAAGTTGCACACCTGCGTCGGATACCTGTACGACCTTGTGGTACTCGCCCGGACGTTTGACGAAAACCTTTCGAGGTTGAATTCTCTACTGGAGGCCATTAGTACATCGTGAATAACGCTGAAGCGTGAAAAGTGCTGCTCGCGTGCGAGGACCTCACTTTTTTGAGCCATTTCGTCAATGCCGTGGGAGCCTGGCCTGACCCGGCGAAAATTTCAGCCCTAGAAAACTTCTTAACACCCGAAGACAAGAAGGGGGCGCGAAGAACTCTCGGACTGTGCGCATCTACCGGCGCTTCGTCGCCAACTCTGCACGCTATGCAGAGAAACTCACACGCTTGACGTTTCAGCTGGGAAAGTGGACAAGAAGAAGCATTGTGTGACCTGCAACATCGCCTTCAAAGCCCGCTTGTGCTCGCTGATTTCGACGAAAACGCCGAAACGGAAATGCACATGGACGTCAGTGCGATAGGCTTTGTTTCCGTCCTCGTCCAAAGGCAAAGCGGTTGCAAAAAGGCAATCCCCTATGCCAGCCGGGGTCTGTCGAAGCAGGAGAAAATCTGTTCCGATTCCGAGAATGATTGCCTGAATGTCATACGGGCATTTCAAATTTCGTCCGTACGTGTATGGTAGACCGTTGAATGTTGTGACAGACCGCCAAGTGCGTTGTTGGCTCGCCAACAATAAGGACCCCTCTGACCGTTTTGGGTGGTAGAGCTTGCGCCTGCAAGAGCTCGACCTTACAGTTGTCTATAAATCTGATAGGAAACACTCCGACGCCGACTGTCTGTCCAACGCTTCCGTCAAAACACCACTTCTAAACTCCGGTGCAGAAAGCGAATATTTCGGAGTAGTTACGCACTGCGACCTAGGGCCCCAGCAGCGTGCCGACCCTGACTTACTCGTCATGATTGACCACCTGGAAGAACGCAACGTAGCCGTGCCCAATGCCTTTTAACTTACCAATGTTCAGTCCGAAAAACAACGTCCTCGTAAAGAATTTAAACCCCGGAACGACAACGAGTTATGTGCTTTCCATCAGCACAGACCTTAAGGAGGAGATTTTAGAAGCGTGCCATGATGACCCGTCTTTCGGACTTCTAGGTAGTGCACGGACTATTGGAAAATTTAGGGCGAAGTACTGCTGGCACCACGTAACAACTGATGTGTCCCACTACGTCCGTAGCTGCTGGGACGGCCCGCGACGGAAAACGCCGCAGACGAGATCCGCCGCATTTCTGCAGCCGATCGGCGCCCCGTCGAGGCCCTTCCAATAGATTAGAAAGAATCCTTTTATCCGTTTTCTAGGTCACGATCTGAAAAAAACTGTTTTGTCGTATCGAGAGACTACATGACGCGCTACAAGAGACCGCCGCTCTTTCGACGAATACGGCACAAGAAGTCACCAAGGCGTTCATAAGCCAAGTTGTACTGCGACATACAGCCCCTGAAGTCCAAATCACGGAGCGCGGAAAGGCCTTTACTGCGGAGCACGTGCAAGGAAAGTTACGTTACAGCAACACCGATTACCGAAAAACGACGGCGTATAACCCCCAAACGAACGGAATAACAAAACGTTTGAAGAGTGCGATCGCGGATATGCTGTTTATGTTCGTTGAATTTTAACATTAGACCTGGGACGAAGTCCTTCCTTATGTCATCTTTGCGTACAATACGGCTGTCCAGGACACTACGAAGATGACATCGTTCGTGCTTGTCTACGGAAGACGGGCGAGTACTATGCTGGATGCCATGCTTCCGCACGTATAAGACGATACCCTCAAAGCAGATATCCAAGGATACCTTCAGCGTGCAGAGAAAGCCTGCCAGCTCGCTCGAGCACGCACAACGAACCAGAAGCTGGTGGATGCCGGACGTTACAACCTGCGACGCCGAGACAACGAGTGCCACGCATGGTGTCGTATGTCGGTTTGGACTCCCATCCGACGATGTGGACTCAGTGAGAAGCTTCTGCGATGGTATTTCGGACCCTATTGAATTCTACAACGTGTTGGCCAACTGAACTACAATGCGATCCCCGATGGTGATTCCGGAACATCACGAAGAAGCACTGGGCCCTTATTAGCTCCCGTGTTTCACCTGAAACCTTACTACGCACCATGGAGAACTTTCTAGATGCAAAGCATCTCACTGTCGGGGCTATGCCCCTCCCTCCGCAGTGTGGCTTCAACACCCCCCATTCGCATGCCTGGCCAGACACCGCTGATGATGATTGTGGCAGTATGCCCCTAGGGATTGTCCAACCAACGAATCCGGCACGAGATAGCTTCGCGTTCAACCACCGTCGTCATTTTCACGTAGGGGAACGTCCTCCCGCATGCCGCGATGAGGTCCACTTGCAACGCCACCGGTAACGCCACCTGCAACGTGAGCATCGCCAGCGTCAGCGCCGCGGACAGCGGAGCCGAGAAGACGGCACAAGAAGAAGGTTGAGCAGCACCTCCTGCTGCCATGATCGCCCACCCGGAACACGAGGACGCGAACCTCATGCCGAGCCAAGACTTGGTGCGCCTGATCAAACACGTGAGTCCGCCCGCGGACGTGCGCAAGCGCCAGGGCATCATGAACCGGGACGAATACTACAACTGCATGAGGATGACAAACGCGGGACAACATAAGCTACTGTACAAGATCATCCAACGGGAGACGACGCCATCAGCATCTCCGCTATGGGTCTTCTTCACCGGCCCGGCCGGTTGTGGCAAGACGTTCGTCCTCCTGCTTGCCGTGAACCTCTACAACCGGTACAGCAACACCGGAAACAACACCGCCTACAACGCGTTCGTCACGTGCGCGAGCACCGAAAAGGCGGCTGTGGCAGTGCGAGGAACCACGGTGCAAGCGGCTTCAAGCACGTCATCTGCGCGAGCACCGGAAAGGCGGCTGTGTCAGTGGGAGGAACCACGGTGCACGCGGCTTTCAAGCTATCTCGGAAGACCACCGGCCCCTACAAAGACGGATGCCCCAGCGCCAGCGAGTTGAATACCTTCCGCTTGGCCTTTGGCAACGTGAAATGCGTGATCATAGATGAGGTGAGCATGATGTCTGCGGACAACCTAAACGCCGTCGACTTAAGTAGACCCCATGGCTGCTTCGCATACTGGTCAGGGTTTCCCTACGGAGAGATGGTGAAATTTTTTATTGTTTCTTGGGGCTGTGGTCCGGACTGTGTGGGCGTGGGAGCAGCTTTAGGATGTGGCTGCTAACCGATGCGCGCTTGTACACCCATGTTGCCATATGGATCCAGTTCTGCGCATTTTCATCGGCCATCGGTCACTGCGATCAATCAGCGTTTTTGCACGATGGTGCCCCGACTGCTTTTCTCGGCGGCGGACAGCGATCATGGAGTGTCGCTGAATTTTACAAGACGGTGACATCGATTCGAACATCAGTGGACTGCCCCGATAAAGGTGACTGGTGGTGCCGGGATCTCTACAGTGGGCGTGGGAGCAGCTTTACGATGCGGCTGCTAACCTATGTGAGCTTGTACATCCAGGTATCTTCTGCTTCCTCGCTGTACGCTACACGGTTCAACATTGTGTGTTTATTGCTGTTCCCATGCCCAAGACTGCTGTTGCCAATGTTGTGCGAGTATTTGCCGCTTGTAAACAACTGCTCTTGAGTCCTGGGGATGTAGAGCAAAACCCAGGTCTCACTACACGTACGCAGGCGTCCTTGGCTGATGCCACTCCTAAACCTGTGGTTGACACTCCCCTGGACCAGTTCAACGCTATGTTCAGTATGCTAAAGGATATCAATGCACTGTACACTCAAAATCGAGAAAGATTAGACAGATTTATTCCGCTCGGTAAAATAAGTTCGCAAAATCCAGGAATCAATGGAAAGGAGCATTACTGATATGAAAAAGCAACTGACAGCTGTCGAAGCGAAAACATCAGCCACAACTGTTATGGAAACCAAACTATGAAACCTAAAGGAGGTGTCGCACTTTCTCGCATGCAAAAGCGACAGTTTACTCGCGGGTCAGGCCAAACTAGAAGCCAGAATGCGGCGAGACAATCTGTTATTTTACGGCTTGCCTGATGAACCTTCAGAAAAATGGTAAGAGACTGAGAATACGCTAATTAACATCATCTTTGACAGTTTGAAGTTTCCCGCACGGGGCACCTTGAGTATTCATGGTGACGGTGAGCAGCGACACCGCGGACCCCCAGCTCTTAACGTAAGCCGTATCCAACCGTGGCGAGGTGTTTAAAGCTGAAGGTTAGAAAGCGTAAACGGTGGCCGTCAGCGCCTTGGTCAAGCTCCGGCCGATGGGCTCTCTGCCTGTCTACCAGGCAGGGAGCTCCGGGACCTCTTTGACTACCAGGCTAAGGTCAAAGGAGAAAGTACTCCCGTCTCCCTGCTTTTATTCTATGCTTTATGGTATTGTCTAAAACCCCCCCAACCGTAATCGGTCTCTGAAAAGGGGCCGCACCCAAGTATCCTTTCCTCCATAGCCTTCGTTACCCTTTCCTGAACCGGATCATTTTTCTCGATTTCTTGTCATGGAATCTCTCGATCCGATCCACACTCTTGCTCTCAGTCAGTCCTTCTTGATCGCCAAGTATCTTGAAGCAATAGTAGGAAAAATCGTATAAGTGCAAAAAACAAAAATCTGGTGAACTCTTAATTGAAATAAATGACAAGCAGCAGTCTGCAAAGCTTCTAGCTCAGACTAGACTGGCTGATCTCGACATCAGGGTCGCACCCCATCGGAGCCTCAAACCCGCTCGCAGGGTGTGATATCCGAGACAGACCTCCCTGAAACGAAACGGCATGCGGATCTCCTTGCCGGCTTGAAGGATTAGGGCGTCAATGCCGGTGATACGCATCACTATCCCGCAGAGACGACAAGGAGATTCCCAACAAGCACATCATCTTGACCTTTGACCCGCGCAGTTCTCCCACAACATATATATGCAGGTTTTATCCGGTGTTCAATACGTCCGTACATCCCCAACCGCGGGCGCTGTTTTAAGTGCCAGCGGTTCGGGCACGGTACGCACTCTTGCCCTGGCCGAACGACATGTGCAAAACGCGCGGCGCATGATCATCTTAGTGACAACTGCCAATTCAAATCCCTCACTTGTGTAAACTGCGGGGGGCTGCATGCGGCATACTCCCGCAAGTGCGAAAAATTCCAACTTGAAAAAATGATAATAAACATTACGGTAACCGAGAACATCACCTTTCCAGAGGCGAGAAAGAGGTTCGCCTCTTTCCCTTTGGGGAGGTACGCTGACGCGGCTCGCCGGGGGGCGGAGCGGCGTCTGGTGTCCACAGGGACCCAGTTCAGCGAGTCTGACTTGGTCCCGCCCCTGCCCCCCGCTGGGTGGCCTGAAGCAGCCCAACCCGGCATCACGCCGCTTGCTGAGGCAGCAGTGGTTGTGGCGCAAACCACTTCTGTCGGGACCGGTGCCGCTCCCGCCTCTGTCTTCCCGTCCTCCAGTGCGTTGGAGGGTACCGAGGTAATGGACACCACTGGCCCCGCACCGGTTGCCACAACACCGTCCGTGCCACCTTTGGCGCCCCGGACGCCCTCGGCGGTGGCGGCTCAAACGAAGGGCTCCCGAGGGGTGGCCAAGTCCAGGGGGCCCGGTCCGTCGGGCACCCCTCGGACATCCGACGACGAGATGGATGTCGGGCCGTTCCTGCCTGCAACGCAGCGCAAGGAACGCGTCCCGGCGCCGAAGCCTCCCGACAAGACAAAAAAGGCGAGAGTCACAGCCCCGAAAGACGACACATAAACAAACACATACACTCCAGTAGCTCTCACACTAAATAATGGGAAGAGAAAAAATAATTCAATGAAACTGTAGAGGCCTTCTTAAAAATCTTGACGATGTATACGAAATACTGCATGCTAATCAGCCAAGTGTTGTGTGTTCAGGAAACACATTAGAATTACAAGCACACAAATTTCTTGAATAGTTACATGGTCTTCAGAAAGGACAGGGATGGCTGCACACACTCTTCTGGCGGTGTGGCCATAATTGCCCGGAAATCCTTAGCTTGCCACCCTGTCACTCTGAAAACTTTCTTTGAGGCTGTAGCAATTCGAACAATAATATTTAATAGGTTGATAACGGTATGCTCAATATATATTCCTCCTGATCATGCACTTTCGAGCTCTGATTTCGAGGCGCTGCTGGACCAGCTGCCCGAACCATACATACTAACAGGCGACCTTATTGCGCACAACTTTCTTTGGGGCTCCTCCAGAACGGATGCCCGAGGTCGCCTGATAAAGAGGTTTATTACATCCTCCGGAGCAGGCCTCTTCAACAAAAAACAGCCTACATACCATAACTAAGGACACAATACATACTCTCATCTTGACTTGGCGATTGGTGCCGCAGTTCTCTTTTCATGTGTTGAGTTGGGTGTGGGCACAGACCCTTACGGGAGTGACCATTTCCCCACTTTCTAAAGGTATATAGGTACAGGCCCGAGCAATCCATCTTCCCGAGCAATCTTCCCATAACAGGTTTAATGAATCAAAAGCAAACTGGAGTACATTCACAGAAACATCCAAACTACACCACACAACCATAAAACACCTACACGTGGAGGAAGCAGCCCAACTCGTCGCGGCACACAGACTCGACGCCGCCGAAAGTTCATGCCCCAGGCCTCCAGCGCGTCCCGCACCCCAAGGAGGCCCTGGTGGAACGAGGACTGTAGGCGGGCGCGGGAGGCCCAGAACAAGGCGTGGGGTGTCCTTCGCCGGTACCCCATGCCAGATAATCTCATTTCCTTTAAACGGGCAAAGGCTCTTGGGAAGCGTTTGCGTCATGAGGCGAAAAGAGAGAGTTGGCGCGCCTTCCTCACTTCCATCAACTCATACACCGACACTCACAAAGTCTGGACACGAATACGCAAGCTAAAAGGACAACAGACACACAGCCTGCCCCTTCTTCACATCTACAATAAAATATTTCTTTCGGGGCACTTCCCACGCTCTTGGAGGGAGGCCATAGTAGTGGCTTTCCTAAAGGAAGGGAAGGACCCTTCCTCTCCCGCCAGTTATCGCCCCATTGCCCTGACAAGCTGCCTGTGTGAGCTCTTCGAGAAGATGGTAAACAGGAGACTCGTGTACTTCTTAGAGTACAACGGTCTTCTCGAGAGCTGCCAGGCGGGCTTTAGGGCGGGGCGATCTACGAATGATCAACTCGTTGCGTTAGAGTCATATATTAAAGATGTTTTCATCCATAAGCAGTACTGTATGACAGTATTCTTTGATCTTGAAAAGGCGTACCACACTACTTGGCGGTACGGCATCCTCAGCGATTTGAAGTCCTTTGGTATGTCGGGTAACATGTGGAACACGCTTGCCAGTTACCTCTGTGAAAGAACGTTTCGCGTGCGTGTTGGAACTGCCCTCTATAGAGTTCATATGCAGGAAAACGGTGTTCCGCAAGGTGGACTTTTGAGTTGCACTTTGTTTATTATAAAAATGAACTCTCTTCGGAAGGCTCTGCCACCGTCAATTTCCTGCTCAATCTATGTAGACGACGTGCAATTATCCGTTAAGTCTTGTAACCTGTCTATCTGCGAGTGCCAAGTCCAGCTTGGTGTTACCAAGATAGCTGGCTGGGCAGAGAGCAACGGTTTTAAATTTAATCCAGTGAAGTGTACTTGTGTTTTGTTTTCGAAAAGGCGTGGCATTCGGCCGGATCCAGACATCAAACTCAACTGTGTCCCAATTCCAGTAAGAAATGAACACAAGTTTTTAGGTGTAGTCCTTGACGAGAAGCTCTCGTTCATTCCACATATAAAACAACTTAAACATTAATGCTTAAAGGCCATGAATATACTCAAGGTTCTCTCCCACTCTGCATATGGTGCTGACAAACAACTCCTTTTACGTGTTTTTACTAGCCTGATAGGTTCACGATTAGACTATGGAAGTGTTGTTTATGGGTCAGCAAGTAAGACATCCCTCAAAATGTTAGACCCAGTGCTTCATCTGGGGCTCCGGCTGGCATGTGGCGCTTTCCGCAATAGCCCGGTCGAAAGCCTCTATGTGGATTGTAATAAGTAGAACCTACAACGTCAGCGAGCATACACAGATCTCCTTTTTGCTTTTAAAATTTCATCTATGCCACACCATCCTTTTAAATCAGCTTTTTATGATACGTCTATGACTCCACTACTCCTAAACCGTCCATCGTTCTCTGCGCCCTTCTCTTACAGAGTTAGAGAGGAAGCGTCAGAGCTTTCTGTCTCCTTTTTGGACAACATACAAAGTTCTCAAACAGATTTTTTAGCACCATGGCATCTCCACCCTGTATCATGCGACACATCTTTCGCCCAGGTAGATAAAAACCGAGCTCCCACATGTGCAGTTCTGCAGCACTTCTTGTATTTGCAGCAAAAGTACCAATGTTCTGAATTTTATACGGACGCCTCTAAAACTTCCACCTCGGTGTCCTGCGCGATGCATGGGCCCTGCCTTAGTGTCACGAGAACTCTTAACAGTAATACAAGTATCTTTACGGCAGAGGCTTATGGTGTACTTCTGTTGTTAATCATATCCTTCAAAGCCACATCCCACAATCCATTATATATACAGATTCTCTCAGTTTGTGCGGGCGTTGTCGTCAAAATAGTCTTCAAAAAATCACGTTATAAATTTAATAGTCAAGGGTATTATGTCTGTGTATGTACGCAAATTTGAACTGGTTCTTTGCTGGGTCCCTCGCCACTGTGGTATAGCCGGGAACGAAGCAGCGGACCGAATGGCTGCTGTTGCTACACTCTCGAATACAGTAGACATAACCACATTACCCTACACCGACGTGAAACCACACATCAGACAACAACTTCGCACAACATGGCAAACACACTGGAGTGAACAAACAGACAACAAGTTACACGTAATAAAACCTCACTTGGGACCATACACCCCCGACACACGCAATAGATACTCGGAAGTCGCCTTGGCCAGATTACGGATAGGGCACACTCATGCAATGCACTCGCACCTTCTCACTGCATCTCTAAGACCTCTGTGCAGCAGGTGCGGAGAGGCCCTATCCGTAGTGCACATACAAATCACATGCAAGGCACTCCACACAACACGACACAAACACTTCAGAGAACTCTACAGACAACATATCACACTACATCCATCGCTGTTTCTAGGTTTCGAAGCAATTGTTTTTGTTAAACGTGCGTTTGAGTATTTGTCAGACGTTAAGTTTTTAAACCTCATTTCCTATCACGCATAATCAAATCTGGCCCTATACACCAGCCAGCACAATTATCTGTAACTGATTTTACTATGTTCGGTTGACATGTTTTTTTTACCTACCTTTTTGTGGTAACCACTTCACTTCAATAAATAAACTCTCCTCTGGCGCTATTTGCCCTTAGTCGGCCTTGCGCCATAGAAACCCAACCATCATGGACAGTTCGAAGTTGTACATAAGGCACGACGAGATTGAACGAGTGCGCAGGATTGGTAATTTTACACAAAACTAAAGTAGGCCGGTTGTAGCTAAATTTTCTTCCTTTAAAATGAAGCAAAAAGTTCTGTTTTCTGCTTCGATGGTTGCAGACCGCGGTTGCAGCATTAGCGAAGATTATTCTCTGCCAATGCGGCAAGCAAGGAAAAAGCTGCTTGAGTTTGGTAAAGCACAAACTTTTCCATACAAGCTGAGGTATAAAAAAATTTTGGTGAATAAAAAATCCTACAGCTACAATCACGCAAATGACACAGTCTTTGATCTACCAGGCACCTATGCCCACTTTAACGTTTCAAATGCAGAAACCAGCGCTGCCTGCTCGTCACCACGCGCAGTAGGATAACGGTCAGCGAGGGGTGGGGGTCCTGCGCCGGCGCAGAAAGTTTCTCTTTCTTTTATTTCAACAAACATCCGTAGCTTATTGCCAAAACGCGTTGATCTTTGTTGTGTCATTGATTCTAGCGAAGCAAACGTGATTGCCTTAACTGAAACGTGGTTATCAGCAAAAGTGGCGAACAGTGAACTTTTCAACTCCAGAAAAAAGTTCAACGTTTATCGTCGTGATAGGGGAGAAAGGTGTGGAGCGGGTGTATTAATTGCTGTCGCAGATAGCCTTTTCTCTTCTCCAATTTCTGTTACCTGTGATCTAGAAGTCGTTTGGGTGGAGATCGACATTTCCTTCAAGAAACCTATTGTTGCCGTCCGTTATCAACGACCTTTGTCTTGTCCATCTTTTGTCGATGGGCTTCATGATGCCGTCAACAAGATCATTGTACGTTATGCTAATGTTCCCTTAATTCTAATGGGCGATTTTAAATAACCATGCATTGTGTGGCCCATGGTACCTCCTCACCCTTCAAATGAATGTGTCAATTTCAAATCCGTTTTCATCCTAGCCCGTTTTCAAAAGAATGTGTCAATTTCTTGAGCCTGTGTGGTGATTTTAGTTTTACCTATATCGTTACTCAGCATACAAGAGTAACTTTGGCAACGCCGAGAGTTTTTTACCTTGTACCTTCTTCTGTGCCTGAACTTATTTCTCCTCCTACTTACCTACCTGGTTGTTGCGACCATTCAATTCTACACTTCACAGTAAATTTTCCGGTTTTTCGTCACACAAACAACCAAAACCAAATCCTGGACTACAAAAGGGCAGATTTTAACGTAATAAATTGTGAGCTTGTTTCTTTCTCTACCGCTTTTTACTGGGCTTCTATGACTGATCGGTTAATGAGAATTGGAACTTGTTTGAAAGAAAGGTTGCCTCTTTAATAAGTGCCTTCGTGCTAAACGATTCGATATAGCAGGCAGGCGCCATGGTATGACCGATCATTGAAAAGGTTGTCCAACAAAAAGAAACGTTTATTCCGATGCGCAAAATTATCTAATTCTGAACCACAAAGGAATGCATATAGGTTAACCGCCGCCCAGTACAAAGTTGCACTGAAAAAGGCTCGGAATTCATTTTTCAATACCACGCTACTATGTATGTTGGTCAATTATCCCAAGCAATTCTGCAATATTATTAATCAAAATAAGGGTAACTCAACAATTACTCTTAAAACCCCAGATGGAGCTACGGTTGTTGGTGATGAGTGTGCTGCGGTATTTATTGATGTGTTCACTTCTGCGTTCTCCACATCTACTGTCACCGTTTATCCGGTATTTCAACCACTTGACGTACTTTCTATGGAACCAATTATATTCGACATCATTGTAAGTTTAATTGAAAAACAAAACGTTTTATCATCATGTGGAGTAGACAACATTAATTCCAAATTTCTTCTCACCACAAAATTGTATTGTTGTATGTTTTGGACAAAAATGTTCACGCAATCACTTGAAAATGGCTGTATTCCAGATGATTGGAAGATTGGGGGTGGTTCCCTTGCACAAGTCTGGGGATAGACATTCCCCGCACAAGTTTCGCCCTGTGTCATTAACTTCCATTTCATGCAAACTCATGGAACACGTCATCAATTCTTGCGTTGCCAAATTTTTAGAAGACAATTCGTTTTTCAGTCACTCACAGCACGGGTTCAGAAAATAATTCTCATGTGAAACGCAGCTTTTATGTTTCATTCATGATTTTCACTCTGTTTTAGATCGCGGGTCGGTTACGAACGGCATATTTCTTGATTTTGCGAAGGCATTCGATACTGTGTCACATGAACTTCTATTTCTTACACTTAACAATATTACTTGGATACTAATGTGCTCGCATGGTTACGCTGCTTCCTAACTAACCGTTCACAATTTATTACTATAAATAACTCCGATTTTCCTTTATCTGCGTTTGCTCAGGTGTTCCGCAAGGCTCTGTGTTGGGGCCCTTACTTTTTTTTGATCTACAATAATGACTCGTCAACTAACATCTGTTCATCAGTCCGTTTTTTGCTGATGATTGTGTTTTTATCGGGAAATAACTTTTACATCTGATATTAACACTTTACAGTCTAATTTTAACAAAGTTATCGAATAGTGCAAGTTGTGGAAAATGAATTTTACCATTAATAAATGCAAATGCATGCGCGTTTCTCGAACTAACTCTCCTGAACCTACTACTTTGTTAACGACGTCCGACTCGAAACTGTCCTGTCTCATAAATACCTTGGTGTACACTTAACATCTAACCTGTCGTGGAAACTTCAGATTGATTATGTAGTCAATATTGCTAACCGTATGTTAGGCTACCTCCGGCGAAATTTTTATATGGCTCCTAGTTCCCTAAAATTACATCTTTACAAATGTCTCGTTAGTTCAAAATTGGAGTATGCGGCTGCTGTGTTGGACCCCAGTCAATAATCACTTATTGCAGAAATAGGGAAAGTCCAAAATCGTGTGTCACGATTCATTCTTTCTAATTTTTACCGCACATCAAGCATTACGGCCATGAAAAAAGCCTTGCTTTACCACTGCTTCACCATCAAAGGAAATTATTTCGGTTGTGTTTTTTTTCATAAAATATATCACAAAAATCCCATCCTAAAACAACAGCTTCTATCTTCTTCATCTTACACTTCGGCACGCATTGATCATCTGTACAAAGTTACCGTCCCACCCTGTCATACAAAGCATTTTCATGATTCGTTTATCTCCAGCACTTGCGCTAGTTGCAACCGCCTTCCTTCGTTTGTTGCTGCGATAACAGAGGAGACTGCGTTCCGATCTGCTGCAAGCAACCTGTAGTGGTGATTTTTTATCTTCACGTCGCTCGTTTCGCCTGGTGTTTGTGATACTGCTTTTGTTTTTATGTTACACAAGATGTAACCAGCTCCCCTCTGTAACGCCATCTGGGCCCTGAGGGTAACCAAATAAATAAATAAATAAATAAAATATAGCATCGTGCCGATGCCATTTTTGAGGGGGGTGTAATGCCATGGACATTGTTTTGGGTTGGTTTGTTTATATTTTGTTTCCGCCTTCCGGCAGCGCCCTGCTATGTTATTTGTGTTATCCGCCGGTCAAGTCAAATGCGTGTTCTATTATTTATGCCGCATGTTTTATGTCATTTTGATAGAAAGAGTGCCGCGAAATAACGACAAGAGTCTAGAATGATGCACTCTGATCTACAGTGTTCTCTATGTAGTTCGACGGTTTGTGAACCACTCTCGCCGACAGAGGAACGCTTGAAGAGCGGGTGAGGCGGTATTCCAGTCGCCGACAACAGTCCCCGCATGTCAATTTATTGACTGCTGTATCGCCGCCTGTGTATTCTTTGAGTTGTTGAGGGAGTACAAGTTCGCTCAGATAAAATTGTTTCCTTGAAGACAACTGCGTTGTGTTTGGCTACATGACAATAAGGCTTCGTTGAAGCGGCGGCGAAGCATCAGCGAATTGCAGAAAATACCGTCATGAGCTCACGTGCATTGCAGATACATTATTGAACGAAGGTTCATTGCTCTTTGGGACGGGTAACGACGACACCACGCAGGAAATTTCCCCTTGTATGGAAGCATAACGACGCAAAAACTTGGCCATATCTCCCATTATACTCAGGTATAAACTTAGCAGAACCTAGAAAAGGCTAGGTAATGCCACCAGCTTCGCCTTTTTCCCAGACTTCGCACCACCAGTTTCAGGTCAACCCATTTTTTAGTATAATTCAGCATTGGTCTGTGAAGCGGTTCTTCGCCTATGACCCCCTTATATAAAATGCACTTTCACTGACGGCCTTTATTGACACTGTGGATGAATCAATAACTAAAAAAACATTGCAAGTTTTGTGGGCAATATCTTTTCGTTCCGGTTTGCTTTCTGTGTGCATGGATACATGCGTGTTCTCAAGTTTTGTTTCAGTTATTTTCATTTTTCTCTGAATTTCTCTTAGATCAATATTAAAGCCGTCAAAAAGATGGTAATTACATTCAAAGAGATCTAAGACAGCCTTCATTTATCTGGCCGGTTTAGCAGCTCATATGAGTTGTGTAGATATTTGGCAACAGAATATCAAACACGTCCTATCTATCAAGTGCTATCTTGCGTGGTCTTTATTAGGCCGCGACTTTTTTTTTCTGTACTTTTATTGGGTCGGCGTTAGAGCACTATTGCGTCCATTTTCTTATGAGCAGTATTCATTGTTTTCGATGTATGCAGTAGAAATATGTTCGGACATGAAATACTGATTTGAGTCAAAGTTTACATTTCTCATGAATGGGGTCTGACTACTTTTATCCTAAGCATACATTCGGTTAATATAAGCACGTCCTAATAAGTCACTGTCAATACGGTATTCGTCGCTGGAATATAATTAAATAAACAAATTCTCGCACATTTGGCTGAAACGATTCAGCATAACTTTTTATAATTGTGTATGCCGTTTAACTCAGATTCTACAAAACAAAGCAAACACTGAAATCTTTTACCGCGGTGGCAAAAATAAAAGAAACAGACCAGTTTGGAAGAAAAGCTTAGATATCTGTTGCTATCTGTCACAATTGTGACTAGCGTGCGGAGACTATCCTATAGCGAAGCGGGCTATCCGCACCACTAAATTTGTGCCGTCAATTTGTTGCAGACAGTCCTTCCAACAGTGTAATTCAAAAGTAATCCCAGGAGAAAAGCCCACAGGACGGGGCAGTCCAGAACAACACTGCCAGCAGGGTGAATGAAGGCAACTGGAGGGCATGGCCTGGGGCGCTTTACGGCGACAAGGCGATGGAGAGAGGCTGCGCCATTCTATCGCATCAGCACGCTGCCAACTGACTTTAGCACCTTATGAAGACGAGATGCCTGGAACCAGCCTCTCTGCCTGTCGCCCTCCGTAACCAGGTGCAGGTTGCAACAGCGATAGACGCAGCTTGATTTTAAGCAGCACAGTCACGCACCCGTAAGGAGAACCGTGACGCGTTTCCCTCGAAAGTTAATACGAAATAAGCGGGAGAGTGGAAGTCATCGCACACACACACGTAAACATACACACACTTACGTACACGCACGCATGCACACGAACACACGCACGCACACAAGCACACGCAAGCATTCACACAAGCATGAACACGCACGTAACGCGCACGATTCCACATACCCGCACAACGCACACAAACTCACACGCACGCACGCACTCATTAATTCACTCACTCAGCCACTGGCTCACAAATTACGCTATACGATTGCCGAGAAAGCGTACCATTCGTGCACTACCCAGTGGTCACAGTGCCTCTCCGCTCGTCGGTACAACATGGGCATGCGCACAGCGGTTCATAAAATATTAGGAACACCTGACTGCGAAGCAATGTCCAGCTATATGCGCAGCAAGCATGACGAAGAGTACAGTGTTCGGGCTAACCACTATGACAAATACGAAAATAAAGCAGTAGAAGCGATTTCGCGTTCATACTATCTGATTGGCTACGGTGAACAGAGAGAATGAAAAAAGCAAAAGGCTGACGAAGAATGTACCCCCGTCCCTTGCGTTTTACTATGCCACCTGGATAAATCAAACCCCCCTCAAATCATGATAGGGGCCGCACGGAAGCTTCCTTCCCATGTCTACCAACCGTCAACATTCTCAAACCTGACAACTATTACAAATTTCTGGTCCTCGAATCGGTAGATAAATCGAAACCCGTCTCCTCCCGGTCTGTATTTCTCGTCTCCAAGTTCCTCGAGGAATTATTGGCCAATCTTTTGCGGCAAAAAGACAACGAACATGGGAAAGTGCAAGCTGAAGTAAAAACTCAGCACCAATTCACAATCCACCAGAAACAAACCCGCATGGCAGATTTGAAGATCAGGGTTACTCCCAACCGCAATCTTAACGGTTGTCAGATGTAATTTCTGACGCAGATCTCATTTCCGAAACCGATGTTAACCTTTTAAAAACCTTAAGGGATCAGGGCGTCACGGCTGTAAAGCGCATATCCATACGCCGCGATGACAAACAGATAGCAACTAAACAGATTATCCTGACCATCGATCGATCCACGCTTCCAGAATCAATGAATTCCGGTTATATACAATGTTAAGTCCGCCCGTACATCCCGAACCCACGGCGCTGCTTCAAGTGCCAGCGGTTCGAGCATGGCACAAACTCTTGCCGTAGCCGACACACCTGCGCTAGGTGTGGCCAGCATGACCATCCCTCAGGAACCTTTCAATCCGAAACATTCACCCCTGCCAACTGCCAGGGCGTACTCGAGCGTAGTCGAGAAAATGTGAAAAGTGCAAACAGGACAAGCTGATAATCATTGTTAACATCACCGAGAACATCGCCTACCCAGAGGCGCTGAAGAGGTTCGCCTCTTTTCTCCTAGGGAGGTATGCCGACGCAGCTCGCACTGGGCCGGAGCGAAGTGTGGTTTCAGCGGGGACCCAGTAGCTAGAGTCGGACTGTGTCTTGCCTGCGCTCTCCAGGCCCCCCCCCCGGTTGCCCAACTCGTCTTCGCACCTTTCGCTGTGCCAGCAGCGGCTGTGATGGTAGCAGCCACCGTCGAGACCGATGCCTGTCCGGTCCCTGCTTCCCCACCCTCCCTGCTTTCTCTGGAGCATGAGGATGGGATGGACACCAGAGATCCCGCATCGGCTCCTACCTCTGCCGCATTGCCCGTGCTGCCTGTCGTACTCCCTACACCCTCGCCGGTAGTGGCTCAGAAAACGACGGGCACCCGAACGGGGGCCAAGTCCAAGGTGCCTGGTCAATTGGGCACCCCTAGGACATCTAAGGATGAAATGAACTTGGGATCGTTCCTCTTTGCGTCACAGCGAAAGGAACGGATCCCGGCATTCAAACCTCTAGAGAGTCTGAAAAACACCCTCCGAAAATCCAGGCCCCCAAAGACGATACATAAACAACACTCCTTTAGCTCCGAAAACTTCATAATAGAAAGAGAAAACATATTTCAATGAAGTTGCAGAGGCCTTATTAAAAATTTTTACGATGTATACGAAATACTGCATGCTAATCAGCCAAGTGCGTGTGTGTTCAGGAAACACATTTGAACTCCAAACACAAATTTCTTGAATAGTTACATGATATTCAGAAAGGACAGAGATAGCTGCACACACTCTTCTGGCGGTGTGGCCATAATGGCCCGGAAATTCTTAGCATGCCACCCTATTACTTTGAACACTTACCTTGAAGCTGTAGCCATTCGCACAATACTATTTTTTAGGTTTATAACCGTGTGCTCTATATAGATTCTTTCTGATCTTGCACTTTCGAGCCCCGACTTCGAGGTGCTGGTTGATCAGCTGCCTGAATCAGGTAACAACGCATTTTTACCCACGAAGACAGAACTCTGTGTAACGAGGAATCAAAACGTTTTGACGCGGCACAGAGGGTTGAAACCGGGTGCTTGTTGGTTGGATCTGTGGTGCTGCCAGACTTAAATATAGGCTGTATTGTAGAAATTTTTTCTTGTAGATAAAAATAGGTTAGTAGATACTAGATATTACATATAGATGTGAGAACATGAACTAGAAAATCTAAAAGCTTTAAGTATGGCCCTTTCAATTTCATCTGGGCCAGATGACAAAGAAGGTTTCACGGGCTTGAGGCTTTTGAATAGAAGCTTCTCATAAAAAATAATTGAATTTGCTTACGCACGCTGTTGATAAATCGAGATGTCTTATTGTCTTTGGCAGGTGCGAAGGTGGTAGCAAGGTTACGCGCGAAGGAATTCGCTACATCAGTTACGTCAACCCCGGAAGAATCAACTAAGCCAATGCGATTATCTGCGTTATTTGGGTGTGAATGAAGGCACTGCCAGACGTTTGAAGGGTCAGGCGTTGCACTAATCTACACGGACTCAAGGTATGAACTATATTTTATAGAGCTTTTTACATGTTGAACGGTGAATTGGAAATTGTGGCTTCCACGTACCGAGGCCAGAGTCACATTCGCGATATTGCAGCTTATTTGCGCGATCTTGCAGCTTATGGGCAGCTAGGATTTCTGTGGAGAGCAAAAACATTTTTTTCGAGTACTTGCTCTTTGGGATAAAATGGTTGATACTATTGTTTACAATTTCAGTGAAGCAGTCGACTTACGGTTGTATATAAAATTAGACAAATAGAGTGGACCGATCCGCAGAGGAAAGATATTGATAAAAACCTACATAGTCACCCCTTCCTAATGAAATAAGAGTAAGGCTTAATGTATGAGGATAGAGCTATGTCACGCTGTATGGATAACGATGTGGAAATAAGAAGTGGAAGGTGAACTTTATTAGAACGGAAAACACCAATGTCATAATGAAAAACTTCCGCATTTGAAATTTCCGTGCAACAGAGGTCTAAAATGGTACCACTGAATTTTTGGTACGATTTAACCGGCGTAAAGAGGTATGAGCTGAGAAGTCAACATTCGTGCTGCACTTTTATTATTGTTATATTCGTAGTGAGAAAAAGTATGGTTATCCAATTGAACGCCTGGTTCGTGGAAGTCGCCTAAGGCAAACAGCCTGTGACTGCTGTTAAGTGTAGATGCTTGCTCGATAGAAGAAAAGACAATATTGAACACCGAAAGGGAAATATCAGGGGGAACAGTGAACGCCCCAATAAGGAGCTTCTTGCCTTCTACGAGGCGCACATCAAGACAGACACATTCCCCTTGTGTTTTAAGCTCCGGACATCGAAGGAATTGACGCGATCTCTATACCGCTACAAGAAAACCTCGGTCTTTTTAAAAAAACAGCCGTATTTCTGTCAGCACTATAAACTTGATAATTAGGAGGAAAATCCGCAGTGGCGAAGATGTCTTTTGAAAGCCAAGTTTCTGTGATAACCATGATTTGGTATATAGAGGACAGAACATTCGCGATAAACTCAGAAAATTTAGTACAAATCCTGCGGGCATTTTGACACAATTTTTCGAAGCTAGCGTTGCTTTTGTAGTCGAGTGCAACTGAGTTGGTATGGGAGAAAGTATCATGTCAGAATGAAGGTACCTCGAAAGGGCTTGAACAAAAAGTCCGAGGTCAATTACACGGGTCGGATTTAAAGCTGAAAGTACATGTTTTCGACAGCGACACAGAACGATGCATACGTTTCATACTTGGTCTTAAGTCATTTGCGTAATAGTGGGACAACGTTCACTGAATACAGATGGGCAAGAAAGATATTGCAAGAAACAAACAAGCGAGTAGACATACAAACTGAAGTAGTAAAAATGGACACGTAAAAAAGAAAAAAACGACGACTCTGTGAGTCTGCTTGCTATAAAGGTAGCACAACAAGCAGAGCAAGAACGTCCGACGGTAATACGGCAATAAACCACAATAGTATAAAGGCAAATGCTAAGACGAAGTAGTCATAGGAAATTGCATCAAAAATGGCCAAGTATCAGGTGGTTAAAACAGAACCGCATAGAGACTAAATGACACAGTCGCCAAAAAAATAAACGACAGAAACATCATACATGTTTAACATGCTGTATTGAACAATGTATTTCAGTAAATGATAAAGGACCTTTAAAAGATGCCAGTGCGTTCAAAGAAGTGGTTATAAATATAATTTATTCTGCGGAAAAGCGAAGTTTCAGTTCTCGCAGCGCTCAAGAACGGGCGATGCGTCAGTTTAGGCCTCTGTTGAACACTAAGCAGCTAAGAAAAGTCTGCGCAAGAAAGATCACCATGAACAATTTCGTGAGCAATGTAGATCTGCACGCACACGTGTGCACTTCAAAGGAGGAATGGATGGAACTATAGGTAAATCAGAATCCGGATCCCGACTGTGAATGGGATGACGGTGCATAATTTGAATAAAAACTTCTGCACACATCTTATTTATAACTACTGGATAAGATGCCATTCCACCGTTCTAACTGAGGGTTTTATATTGTATTGTGTAGGATTAGAAATCGATATGGTGAAGAGAATTAGTTTGATATCCTGCGGACATGTCCTTGACTGGGGATCTCTCACCGGGTCATGAGCATATTATGAGGTGCAAAAGACCTAGTACTGTCGAAAAGCACTTCGAGGGCCCCAATTTCTTCAACACTTTGCATGGGAGCTGCCTCAAAACTGTAAGAAATCAGTAGACGAGGGGTGTTCCGACTGTACGTATACCCTTTGATTTAGAGGGGTTCAAAATTACAATGTTTCCGGCACTAGAGCGATAGTTCCGATGAAACGGAGATTATCCTAAGACTGTTTACACACCACTGATAAAGATAGAAAATAAATGTGAACCTAGCACGGAACCATCAGGGGCACCACTTGTTGCAGTATAAACACCAGACTTGTTGTTTACATCTACCTAAAAGGACCGTCCAAAGAGATAGTTCGAAGGCAAGGCAACAAGGGTGGCGTCTACACCTTACAGTGTAAGTTTGTTAATAATTAATTGGTGGTTTAACACATGAAACGCTTTAGTGAGGTGCAAGTAAAGGACGTTCAACTGTCCGTTTTCGCAAACTGCACCCGACGCCTGTGTCATAATTGGAAGATTTGTAATCATCGATCCGCAACATAAAAAGCCGTGCTGAGTTGGTATCGCAACGTTATTGAAGCAGGCAGCAAAAATTTTGTGCAGAGCTGGCTCAAGGAGTTTTGAGGCCGCACAAAGGAGTGGAATCGGATGATAGTTGGTAACGGCTGAATTATCACCAGACGTAAACATTCAAAAAATACGAGCGATCGTTCATGCACAAGGAAATTTGCCAAAAAGTAAGTAAATATATAACCGGAAGATAGGACAGATGCAGAAATGTGGCCATATGCATTCATGAGGGCAACTGGAATTCATTCTGAAACGAAATAAATTGGTAATTTCATCCGTACAGGGCTATCAATGTCAAGTTTTTTTTTTATTGAACGTAAGCCCAGGCAGCGCAGGACCGTTCAGCCTAACTCAGGCTGGTGTACTTTGGCCCGTGATTTTCCATCAGGCCTCTTGCCGGCAGACGTGTGCGGCCCGTGTCCAAATGTGGGCCTTTTGGCCGTACACGGCCGTACTCCCAAAGCTGTCCAACGGCCGGTCTCCGTCGGCCGGTCGACCGCCTTTAGTTCATACGGCCAGATTCCCGCCGTAGGACTCCGGCCATTCGAAAGCCACCCGTGCGAGGCCGAAGTATGGTCACAGGAAGTTAGCCGAGATGCGGTCGTCGGACCCCAGCCGGTCTAATGCTGCCGGAAGGTCGGCGATGCTACGGGCATTGAAGTTCAGCCACAGTACGTTAACTCTACTAGGGCTGGTGGACGACCATTGCATGCAGAGCAAGCAGATGACTCAGTCGTCGCACTGCCAACAGCGAAAGCCCGCAATTTTAGAAGAGGTTGTTGTTGGGCGAGTTGGCTCATGTTGGTAAATAAACACGCACTTAGCGCGAAAAAACAACAAATCCAGAAAGTACGGGACAAGCGCAAACTCTCAACTGACTTTTATTGGTCGGAGCACAGACCTATAAGTACACTTGTATTCAGGTCGCTCATGTGCACTTTTTACAACCATAGCAATCTGTACCCCAAGTGTAGCTGAGGTCAGCATCACACACCGTAACTGATTTAAAATCCGCGCTTCGTCATTGACAAGGCTCTCTTGTTATCGCGAATATAAGATAACACTTTTTTTTTAAATAGGCAGTCATAAAATCAGATCAAAAAACAGTGCCGGGCACGAAGTTGAGCCTACAAGTGCACAAGCGTAGCCTCTGATATAGTTAGCACGAAAAGCGTAATGCAACATTGTTTTTGCCGCATTATAAACCACACGAATTGGCGGTCAGTTGCGCTTTGGTGCCTCTTGCCTTTCTTTGGTTGAGAGTCCCTGATATGGCGCCGGTGGAGCTCATGCGTGGTGGCAGCTTGCTCGACGCCCTTGTAGGCCAGTGAATTTTGCAGAACCAGGGCCATCTCGAGTCGGACAACTATACCGCTTTTATGTCTCCAATGCTCTCCATTTCTTGCGGTGGTGAATACCGCCGAGCTGATGCGTCGACGAGGCCGGCGGGCGAGGCGTGGTAGCGTTGCGACTGGCGAGGCTTAGCTGACCCGTCGGTGCGGCGCAGTCTTCTTTTGGCAATAAATGGTATTCCGATTGCCTGAAAGGCCAACTTGTAATCCCCAGTGAGTCCATGCAACTTGCCGGTTCATATAGTACCACTCATAACTGCTTGACAAATGAAGTTCGTTCATTTAACGCGTAGAAACACCGAGCGGATGAAAAATGCGTCTGCATCGCTCGGCTTCCTGACGGCTTTTTCAAATCACCAGTTTCCATAATTGCATGGGTTCTCGGCGCCCAGATGCGTGCCGTTGTTCGGCTTTACATCGCTTACCGAAGTAACGACGAATAACCTGAGACTTTACGTCGGCTGATCTCCAGCTATGCACCGGTTTCCAATTATTCTGTGGCCGTTCGCTTGCCATGATCCGGCTGAAGACCGCTAACTGAATGAAAAACGTACATTATTGGGCCGCACGTAGGCCGGTCTTCTTTATTACACCCGCTGCCCGAAGAAAATGAATATTCCGCCCCCGGACGCGCGGTTCACTGTAGAGAGAGCGAATGCACTGTAGCCGCACTCAGGCCGGCTTTCTTCCGAACACCAAATGCCCCATGAATTCGAATATTCTGTGGCAGTTCGCTTGCCGCGCTTCGGCTGAACACCATTTCCCGAAGGAAACACGGATGTCCAAATGCTGTCCGTCACCGATCTTCTTCTGAACGTCGGCAGCCGAAAGTAAAATGGATATCTGGCAGCCTAGTACCTGCCGCTGTGTGTCTGAACATGGGCGGCCGGAGAAATACCGAAGTCATCATCATCATCATCATCATCACCAGCCTATCTACGCCCACTGCAGGCAAAGGCCTCTCCCGTTATTCTCCAATTACCTCGGTCCTGTGCCAACTGTGACCAATTTATCTCCGCAAACTTTTGATTCCACTGCCCATCTAACTTTCTACCGCCCCCTGCAAAGCTTGCCTTCTCTAGGGATCCACTCTGTTATTTTTAATGACCAGCGGTTATCTTGCCTTCGCATTACATGCCCTGCCCACGTCCATTTCTTCTTCTTAATTTCTACTAATATGTCTTTAACACCCGTTTGCTCTCTGACCCACTCCGCTCTCTTCTTGTCCCTTAATGTTACACCTATCATTTTCTGCTTCATTGCCCGCTGAGTCGTTCTCAGTTTAAGTTGAACCCTCTTAGTGAGCCTCCAAGCTTCTGCCCCGTAGGTGAGTACCGGTAAGATGCAGCTGTCATACACTTTCTTCTTCAGCGACGATGGTAGGCTGCTATTCATTATCTGAGAATGTCTGCAATATGCACCCCACCCCATTCTGATCCTTCTAATTATCTCTGCCTCATGGTTGGGATCTGGGGTCACAACTTGGCCTAAGTTGATATATTTGCTTACCACTTCCACTTCCTCGCCACCTATCTCAAACTGCTGTCCCGAGGTTATTGATCATTGCTTAAGTTTTCTGCATATTATTTTCAGACCCACGGTTCTACTCTGTTCCCCCAGTGCGGAAAGCATGCTTTGCAATTCGTCCCCCGAGTTACTTAGCTAGGCAACGTCATCAGCAAATCGGAGGTTACTGAGGTATTCTCAATAAACCCTTACTCCCACCTGTTCCCAATCCAACGCTCTGAATACTTCTTGTAAGCATGCTGTGAATAACATTGGAGAGATTGTGTCTCCTTGTCTGACACTCTTCCTTATAGGTCTACAGTGGGTCTACAGCTACCATCATCCTCCATTGGGAGAGCAGTAAAATACCGGAGTGCTGGTAGCCAAATGTTGGCAGTTTAACGGCTGAACAATGGCTGCCAAAGCCTGGATGCTGGCCGGACATGCCAGAAAGCGGGCACTGATGGGCCGGTCTTCGGACGCACTTATGGTGGCGCCTGGGAGTGTAATAAAATGAAACACATTGAACGATAAGCGTTGGTCGTTAGCACAAGGCAGTTGAAAAGAAGGAAAGTCCTGAAGAAAGCTGGTGGCAACATGTTTCCCTTGTTCACCATCGGGATTAGGCAGGGGAGTGTGTGAGTCAAATGTCTTAGAATGGCTGCGTACCTACTTACGGAAGTCAGCCGGTTACTGAGAACCAGCCGTTTCTAAGGACTCTATATAGAGCTGGTGGAGACGCCGGTAAAGGCTTTTAGAAAGTGAGCGATACCGTCTAAACTTCGCTTTCCACTTATCAAGCCCACAACGCTTTGCGTTTTTGTGGGCGCTGTCCATAAGTTGAAGCTAACATCGAAGTTTTTTAGAGAAATGGTAGGTAAATTTGGAATGAACAGGCCTATAAAGAAGGGTCTACTTTAACATACCACTCCTGACAATTTCGGTAAAACGTCGAACCTGTTCGTCAAAAGCATTGACATCGAAAACACTTGAGCATTCAGCAGATGAATAAAAGTGATATATCCCAGCATAATCCCCTAACTTGAAATCATATCGCGGGAGTGCGCAATATGCAACCCCGCCAAAACGATGTTGGGCGGCAACAGCGACAGAGACAGTAGGAGGGGGTGAAACTTGTCGGGGGGTTCAAGAAATATTTCGAAGGCACCCACTTGTACATTTTCCAAGTTCGAGAAGCACACATAAAGGACTTTACCACAAAAGATGTCTATGCGGCAGAACTGCTGCAAGGAGGTAAACGATTGAAAATCTAATAAAATCCAGCATTTCTGCGCTACGTAACAAATTTTGTGCTGAAATAAAAGACTGTTCCAGTGAATATCTGAGGTGTTGAATTCCTTAAATATTATTAATCTATGACTGGAGTGTGCATCTGAAATATCTTCGATAGATGTGAGTTTTCCAATAAATTCAAAAGGTAAAATATGTGGGGATATATGAAATGCACCGATTAGCAGCTTCTCGCCCGTCTTGAGGCCATCCTCAAGAAAGACGGATTCCTGTAGTGTCTTCAGGTCAGCACGCCGCACGCATTGCAATGAGCAACCAATGGCAATGAGAAAACCGGCACCCGTTTGCTTATACACGGTCAACTTTATGTCGCTTCTAATAATTTCATAGCTTGTAGGAAAATAGTCGCAAGGCGAAGTATCATTGCAAAGCCAAGTTTAAGCAATAATGTTAGATGATGATACGGAGCACACAACATTTCTAAGACATTTGGTGGACTTAGTACGCAGACCTCCAATGTTTTTTATAGTATATGCCGAGAGTGTCCGCCTTAATTGTCATGCTCACTAATTTCACAGCTGTGCATCACGCCGGGATGCAACTTGCCCTGGAACGGCTTCAAGAGGCAGCCCTTTAGCCACATAGTCGGCAGCCCAGTCGCCTAAAAGACTGCTATTTAACAGTTACGCAAAAAGAAGACTACAAGTTGTACTTGGTTTTAAGGTGTTTGCATAACAATGGCGTGACTAGCACCATTGTGAAGTGTGGCAAGAGTTTACCCGATGTCGTGTTAAGAGACAATTTTGATGCAAAAATAGCCCTGGAGCTTGCTGGTCGGCGCACCTTAACTAACTCAGAAGTTTGTGATGCACCAATGCGAGGGGGGCTCCACTTCTTTAGTGAATTCATAGGTTGGTCATTGCTCACAGTGTCGGATGTTAGACGCGGAGACAACGGGCAGTCTGAAGGAGAACCCAAAGCACTCGACGCCGCAGGGTTGATGGCTGGATCGTTCTAGGAACGCTTCTGCGTTCGTAGAGGACACGAGGCGGCCGCCATCAACAGCTGCACTGCCAGTGGCTGCGGCGAATGACGCCTTTAGGGGGAGGCTGGAGAGCGCTGACGTCACCGGTAGCATGGCAAGGCTAGCGGGCTTGGGGGAAGGATGCAGGGAAGGCTGCGGGTGCGGGAAATTCCTGCACAGGCAGCTACCCTCATAACGAAGAGAACCAACGATTGCAGCCTGCTGGGCAAGCCCAGCCACATTCTCCGATCACAGAAGCAGGTTCTCCTCGGGCAGCCTAATGACAACATCGCGGAGAAAAGATAAGCTGGTGCAAGCTTCACGAAGAAGATTCTTCAGGACAGCTACCTCGGGGCATTGGTCCGCGGAAGGGACGCCCCTGTTATGGACGGCACGCTCGCTGGCTGTCCGTCTTGGCTGGTTTGCTCACCGTGGTCGCTAGGCCTAGCGGGTGTCGCCGCAGCCACAAAAATATTACACACGCACTACTCGGCGCCCGATATTAAAATTCGTCTTTTCGTAGAAAAATGCACATTTCGTGAGGACGGCGTTAACGCGCAGAGCATAAAAAAACTTCTGCTAACAAAGAAAGCAATGCAGCAGAGGCGACGTGTGTTCTTACTGGGCGCCATTATTAATCAATCAATCAATGAACCTTTATAAAGTGCCTAGGAACATCCGAAGCCTTCATGCTACCGCACTGGGAGTGGGAAAAATACCGCAATTAATACATCAGCGGCGGACACATAAAAAGCCAGTAAAAGGGTGGTTGAGTAAAAAACAATAAAAAACTGAAAATACTACAGAGAATAAAATTAAAAGCCGTATCAAACTACGTTACCCGACAAACGGAGACCTTAAATTATGGTAAACTGCAAAAACACATCGTACAATGACCATAACTATAGGAAGAAGCATAATTACAAAAAACGTATGAAGCAAAGTAGAGAAGATATTTATAACTATTCACATAAAATGATAAGTTACGACCTCATTTGCTACTGTGGCCCACCCGTGCCACTTAAAAATATCTATTAAGAGCTGACTACAGAAATGTTCTATAGTACTAACAACGATTGTGCCCGCCTCACCATACGACAAACGACAACGAATTCTTTCAGAACAATGCACACATGAGGAAAATAACTAATGAACACGAGTACTGTCGAAATGAAGTTGGCGTGCCACAGGTGACAGCCTGGCGATAAACCAGTGAAAAGGACGTAAAAAAATGTAAAGTTCCCCTGATTGAAGGTTATACAGTTGAACACGGATATATCGAACTCCAAGGGGATCGCGAAGTAGTTTGATGTATGAAAAATTCGATATAAAAAATATGGGCTCTGAGACCTCACCTATGGCGGACGATCACTTACCGATCGTCGCATTCAAGAATGACAACTAATTCCGCACTCCCAACGCAACAGGACGCTTTATTTCCGTGAAAAAAAATCGCTGATCTTGGCCTGCTTCTTCGTCCTGGAAATGAAATTAAAGACGCTGGTCTCGATCTTCTCGAGGCTGCACAACTAGAACATAACAGCAGTACGCTGCGCCTTCGCACACCATGCACAACACGCACGCAAAAGAACAGCGCGCACGTACCACAAGAACTTTGAAAGTAACAATTCCAAGGCTCTCTGAACGGACTCCAACAATGCGCTCGCGATGGTCATCTCCGAGAGAAACAGTGATCTTCGAAAGGTGCGGGACAACTCGCCAAACAGCAGCAACAGCAGCAAAATCCAAATGAAGGAGGAGGCCGCCAGCGCCTTCGTTCCCTCGCCCCTTTCCCTAGACGACATCGGGGGAAGACAGACCCAGAGAGAGAGAAAACAAAACTCTTATTCGGCCAGCCGGGGAGCGTACGCAGCCGAAAAAAAAGAAAAAAAAGGACGTGCGGATTGCGGCATCCCTACCTGGCACTGTCACATTTTCCGAGCGTTCGGGCTAATGCCTAGAGAGATTTAGCATACAGGGCTTCGTCCGCTAACGCTACGGCGGCCGGTAGCGGGGCCCGACTGGGCAAGCGCAAATTCGTTCCGGTAGGGAGGGATTAGTTCCGCGAGCCAGTCTTCGCCATGCCCGCGCATTCCTCCACACCCTCCCCAACCTCAATCGGGGGTGCAGAGACCGCCGAAGAGCACCTTCCAGCTCGCGCGGCGTTCGATATACCCAATGTCGGGAAAAATGCGGTTCGATATACACGTACGAATTCCTATACTTTTGCACAGAATTTTAAAGGGGATAATTTATGAGTTCGATATAGACAATAATTCGATATACCCGTGTTCGATATATCCGTGTTCGACTGTATAGGTTTTGCAGTGGATCAAGGGGAGAACATCTGCTAAGTTGTGCAGCTCTGTTGGAAGGGTGGTTAAACCTTGTTGCTTTTTACGGAACACAAAAACCGATTGCTGCAAGAAGTTCCTGGCTTAAAATTGTACCCATAAGCAGTTTGTATAACAAAAGAAGGCCTGAGCGGGTTCGCGGGCAACTTAAAGAGACAGTCATCATGGGAGGCTCAGAGGCAAAACGATGCATCAATAATTTTTTCGGGTATAATTTTTTTTTCGGGTATAACTTTTCGGGTATAATAATTTTTTCGGGTTCGTTTTTCGGGTATAAGACATGACCTTTGTTTTCGCCGGATTAAGATTTAGTCTAGTATCTGAGCACCAGTTAGCAAAGAAGATTATATCTTGCTGCAGGACATCACAGTCATCGATGGACTTTATACGTCTGAATATCTTGATGTTGTCAATATAGAGAAGAAAAGAGGACTTTTTAGTTGCGACTGACACATCATTCACAAAAAAAGAGAACAAGAGATGCTCCAACACGGAGCCTTTGGGCACACCGCTTGTTAATCTATACATAGAGGACGTCTGCCCAATAAAGCTAACGAAACACAAGCGATTGCGTAGATAGCTACACATTAAAACCATGAGTGGTGTATCAATGCCCGAACGCAAAAGTTTATCATGTAGCAACGCCTGGAATTCCAGATCAAATGCTTTGGTCAGGGTACAGTAGACAACGTACCACTGGCCTCGCTCGGAAAGTGCAGCGGAGGCCTGTTCCATGCAGCAGGCGGGATTAGTTTTTGTCGACCGCCCTGACATAAAACCATGCTGTTTACTGGTAAGAAATAGTTATACAGAACCTTAAAATAGCTTGTGCAGCGCTGCCTAAAAAGCTTAGAGGCAGCACAATGGAGGGAAACTACTCTAGAGTTTTTTTGCATCAGATTTGGTACCTGTCTTTAAAATGGGGCGCACTCGAGATAATTTGTCACTTACGAGGAACTATGTTCGCGTTTAAGCAGTAATTGAAAATTGCAGTTAAAACAGAAATAAATGCCGCCGAAAGTTTTTAAAATACCCGCAGGTGTTCCGTCAGTGCCCCACGACCACGACGTTTTCATTCACCTGAGACTCTTAGGCACGAACTGCTGGTCATTCGTACTAAGCTAGAACAATGTACACTATTTACAATGAGTTTATTTCACTGCCACCGCGCTGGCCATATCTAGTACTAAATTGTTGTGCAAAATGATTGGCAACATCACAAACTTCTTCTCCAGAGGAATCAGCAAGACGGACTTGCTCATGTGAGGTATTGTTATGGGATCAAATATATTTCCTGAATGTTGCAGGCTGGAAATTACGCTGCTCCCCACAGAATCGACATAAGAGCCCTGGTCCTGCTCATAAAGACTTTTACACGTTCTACGGTAAGAGCGGAAGTCCTCTTTCCACTCATCAATCTCTGTTTTGGTATATTTTCTAAGGCAGCGGTTTTAACACCTAAGGGTGGTACGAAGTTTATTAAAGAAATAAAAGGTGTTTTGAATGGCATCGTTTGAACTTGGGTATAAACTTATTCATGCCGAATTATACCATTTAAGTAAACCGCTCGACCTGCACATCGCAATCAGGAGGTTCTTCAAATTCTAACCAATCCAACAAAGACAAAGAGTTTACAAGCTAATGTAATCACCACGGGTATCCCAGTAGGGAGGGAATTCATTATTCCTCAGTGTAGCACTGCAACGCTGAATCGAGACTGGAGCAGAAACTAGAAAAGGAGGATGATGCTTGTCGGGTTCGACAAAGAGATGTCAGACAACTATAGTCGCAAATTTTGACTGTCTCAAAAGCAAAGATCTAAGATATTTTGTGCGCTGTTCTTGATATTATTAAGGTTCACCAAGGATGGGAAGTCTACGAAGTCTGAAAGCGTGCTGGACTTCTGGTGTACGTAATAATTACACGTTGATGGGTAAGATGTTCCTATTGTTCCCCAGGTGTATTGAAATCGTTCAGAATGTTATGCTGGTGATTCGGGTGTGATGAGCAATCTTCTTGTTCAGGTGTAAGAAGCTTAATAAACGAATGTATAGGAACGTCAGGTGGAATGTAAAACACCCCTAGTAAAACTTCTCACCACCAGTCAGAAAAATGTCCATCCAGATAGACTCGTTGTCGCCCTTAAGTTCATGACGCCGCATAGGCTGAAAAGCGCTATCGACTACAACTAACGCTCCCCGTTTTGTTGAACCCCAGAAAAGTCCCTATCTTAGCGGAAAATTTGGTAATTTTTTGGAAAAGAATCGTAAGAGCTTATGTCATCAGAAAGCCAGGTTTAAGAAATAGCGATATTCAGAAAATTTGAATTCAGTCGCTTTGGTGCGAACGCCACGCGAATTCTGATGATAGATGTCCACCCTCTCGCCTCTTCTATTCGTCATTTTGAACATCACTGGGACATAATATGTCGGCATGCGGCTTTTCACGGAAGCGTTGGTAAAGACAACCCTTCGGCCACAAGAAAGGTTCACCCAGACGCTCGAAGAAGCCCTAATCGACAGTCACACAGAAAGATCAGTACGAAGTATACTTAGTTTTCAGCCGCTGGCAAGCCAGGGGTACGATGTGCACTGCCGACAGGTGTTGTGTCATGTGCACTGAGGTGGTGCAAGGCGACAAGGGGACAAAGATGTGCCTAGGACGTTCCGAACGCCGGACCACAGAGATGCGACACGAATCAGACGCACGCACAAGCACCACACGCCGCTCCTTTGTTTATCAGGGCCGCGTCGTCGAAATTTTGCTCGGGGGACACAGGAGATGTCGGTTTTTGCGGTCAGCTGCTCTGGGGAATGAAGGCGTTCCACCTGTTTATGACACGGCAGCAGCGAACGATGAAGGGAACCCCTCGTGCGGGTAGGTGTCGGCGGCGCCCCATCAAGGTCCGGTGTCCGAGGGGTGGGCGGCGGCAGGCGGCATGCGGAGGGGAGGTGGTGGGGAGGCCGTACAGGAGGGAAGGGACTGGCCTATGGTAGCCGCTCGCCTCGAAGGCTGCAAACTTCCGCCCGCAGCGAAGAAATTATGCCTGCATGCTGAGCGAAAGCGTGTGCATCGTCCTTACCCTAGCGGTCATTGGCCTCTCTCAACTTGGTGACCTCGTCCGTGAAAAAGAAAATTCCCACGTGGGTGTTTAGGAGCATTTCGCGGAGTTCGGTCGGATCTCCACCAAGGTCGCCCGGTCGGGGAGCGCCGTCCGGTGGCTGCGAACACGGGGAAATGCTATGGCTCTCTTGCACGGACTCGTCGCTAGGACTGCACGCAGGCTCCGTCGCCGAGGACGCCCAGAAATCGCACAGAAAGGGCTGCTGACCAGTCTTCAAAGCTTGCAGCTCCATGTCTGGCAGCTGAATACATTTGGAGTGCGGACGTTTTCTGCACGACGGGCATAGGAAAAACTCCTGTCTTTCGTAAAAAACGGCGGAGCACAGCCCACAAACATCTGTACTGTGCGCCATCTTGAGCGCAAGTCCAAGATGGCACTTAGTAAGATGTCAATATTTATAAATCAATCAATCAATCAATCATTTATTTAACTTGCTCAGGAACAACAGAGGTCTGGACGCCGGCGCACACAATAAGAAACAAAAAAGTAAAAATAACACAATCGATCAAGCTGACAGTGTTCCGAAGAAAACTATAAGAGACAAATTGAGTAGATAAATATTAGGACGACTGGACAAAAGTCGATTAGCAAAGTATGAGAAATCGCTAATGACAATGACAAAAAGTCAGATAATCTATAAATACATACATACATACATACATACATACATACATACATACATGGCTCTGAGGAAAGCAAGTTCTCTTTGCTGAAACGTAGGCAACAATCGTGCTTTTACCTTGTTCGAAGTTTTTCTTCTCTTACATACATACATACATACATACATACATACATACATACATACATACATTCATCATTCCATGCATACATACGTACGTACATACATACTTACATACATACATACAACAGTGCACAAGACAAACTGAAAGAAAAAGGATGGAACAAATTGTACATGTGATCTTATAACGGTTCAAACCTTTGGGGAAAACGATAACTGTGACCCATCATAAACCATTGAGGTCAAGGAAATAAGAACTATAAGGACTTTGTATCCTGCTGAGGGTTGAATGCTGAAAGAGCTGGGTAGTTAAAAGAAATGGCCTGCTCTATCTTGTTAGCATCCGCGGAACCCGAAAATTAATCATATTGAACTGTATATGACAGGATATAGTACCGTGAACGAGCTTGAAAAGAAAAACGAGATCGGCGCTATTTCGCTGGGATCGAAGTGAAGGCAGTGACAATCGTTCAACAATGTTAGAACACGAGCCAGAGACGTTTTTAGCAAAGCGATGGTTGTATACCCTTAGAAACGTTTTCTGGGTACGCTCAGTGACCTTACCTAAGGAATTAGAGACGCCATTCCATATCACAGATGCATACTCAAGTTGAGGAAGACACATTGCGGTGTACAAGTTGTGGAAGGGCATAGGAGAATTCAATATTCTCGATATTCTCGACTCCTCATAGCAACGTGCTTTGTATGAGCTTAAAAATGCAATGTGTATGAAAGAGACCGCCGAGATTATTTACCTCTTAAACTTTAAATAATGACACAGAATCGAGAGAGCATAAAAAAGACACACTTGATGATTTGCGAGTGAAACTCAAGACTTTGGTCTTTGAAATACTGAGAGAAAGGGTATTGTTTTTGCCCCATTCTGAACAAGACCAAAAATCAGACTGCAACAACCGACAGTCGTTAAATGAATTAATTTACCCAAATATTCTTATATCATCCCAATACAAAAGTAAACAAATTATGCGATTGGCAGATGAAACGTTATAAACATACATAAAAAAGGGGAGTGGGCCCGATACCGAACCCTGAGGTACACCACCGGTCGCTTTCTAAAAGGAGGGCGTTTGGCCATTGACGGCAACATAACACGACCTGTCACGAAGATAGCTATGTCAAAGATTCACAACAGGGGCGGAAACATCAATGTGAGCAAGTTTAACCATGAGCATTGAGTGGCTGACTACATGAAAAGTTTTGCTTAGGTCACAGTAAATGGTGTCTACTTGTCCTCTCAGGAATACAGGTGTAGATATTTGCGTCGTGAAACAGGCAAGATTACTGATGGTTGAACGGCCAGGAACAAACCCCTGGTAATTATGTATCGATGAGTTTTTCACAGTTAAAGGCAGTATGTGGTCAAGGGCCAGCTCCAAAATCATTGACATGGCACAGAGAAGAGAAATCGGTCGATAATTCGAGACATCAGTTTTGGAGCCAGACCTAAATATTGGAAAAACACGAGCAATTTTCCTTATGCTAGTAAATTTTGAAGTAATCAGACAGATAATAAATATGCTAGTTAGTACTGAGACCAATATACTGCTATAACATTTGAGTATGGCTGAGGTGATACCATCTGGACCACATGATACCGATGGTTTTAAGCGCATAATGCCTTCAGTGAGGAGATTTTCATCTTGCCACAGAGCATTGCGTGTGTTGATTTTCAAATGTTGTTCGAGAGTAGTGCTAGAGTCAGAGGCTTTATAAACGGAAGAGAACTGCGGGGCAAAACACTCAACGACGGCATTTAGTTCTGTTCCGTTGGAGTCCAGTAGTATTAAAGACTCTCCCCTTTTGTGAGACCGTTTCTGTACATACTTCCAGAACTTACGCGGCCTGTCAGAGGCGCTTTTTTCTAAGTTGGAAATATATACACTGTGATCCCGTTTATATAGGAGTTTAATAAGAGTTAGAAAGCACCAGAAATCTTCCTTGCGCTCAAGAATTAGAGCGCTTTTAAGCTTTCTATGTGCGCGATCTTGATACTTTAGAGCACTTACGAGTTCAGACAAGAACCAGGGGGGATATATATAGAGTTTAGGAGTACATTGTGAAATATATTTGCGCATACTCTTTAAGATAACTTCCGCAAGCTGATCTACTTGGTATTCAACATTGGGATTTTTCAGTTACCACTGACTAGACATAAGAGGACAGGTGACGGTTTAAGCCAACGCACTCACCTCTTAAGAAAGAAAATCTGGGCGATTAGTTGATGTTATTTTGAAAGCTCTGTTTTTCGCTTGACAGAGAGAGTGCTGGTTTAAGAGGTGGGGTAAATTTATGGGGACGAACAAGATGGACGTCAGAGAGCGACACTTCAACAGCCTGATCGTTCGAAATACACATATCTAAGATGTTACCACAAAAATTGGCAATAATATTATGTTGTTGAAGGGACTTAAAAGCAAGAAAATCTAATAACAGGCCGCACTAATTCTCTATGTATTGATGGGAATGAGAATATTTAAGTGGGCTCGAGTCAATCCCAGGGATATTAAAATCGCCGGTAACAACAATCCTGTGCTGCCTATGTGAAGCTATGACATTTTCAGTGGAAGAGATGATGTCATAAAACAGATTCGGGTAATGCTAGGCACCACATAGAAGGACCCAATCAACAATTTTTCGCATCGATTAAGGCTAATTTCGACCAATAATAATTCAGGAACAGTTTCAATGTCACTTCGGCGAACTGATCCCTGAGAGTTATCTGCAGCCATAAGTACGCCCCCACCATTTTGTTTGTTGCACTAAAGTGACGATCACTGCGGAAGGTGTTTTAACTGATGGAAATAGTGTGATGAGGGAATCTTATTGCACAGCCAAGTTTCGGTAATCACAATGACAGGAAACGAGGATGAAATATAATTAGCGAAAAACTCAGTTGGCTTGGTTCGTATACCTCGAGCGTTTTGGTAAACAATGTCCCAATTACAAACCTTCACAGTCGATTACAGAGTCTGAAGAATAGAGCATATCATCACGTAGAATCCTACAGAATGGCTTCAAAGTGCCGCCACCCGGCAACATTGACGGGTCGTCAGACGCTTTATGTTTTCTTCATCAAGCGTGACGTAGATCAAGCAGCACGACAAATATTTTGTTTTCAGCCGCCGGCAGGAAAGGGGACAAATATTAAGATATTCGATGTGCTTCTTGAGGTCAGCAGTGGCGGTGTCAGGGCTCAATAATGAAACAAATAGTGTTTTTGACGCCGCGGCCGCTCAACAACCGACAATGCACACGATTTCACGGCTACAAGGAATGCAGTCCTGTTTTCATTATTTGTCTTTTTTTCACCCACTGTGGCAATTGTTGCCAAAGGGGGTCGGGCGGGATCGTCAACGCGTAGCTCCGAAGTGGATTGACGAGCTGGCGGCGTTATACAAACAGGACTGGTCTCGGTGTCTTCAGGCGTGTCGGAGGGCGAGGGGTTGTCGGAGGCCGAGGGGATCACGGAAGCTACAAATGAAATAACCGTCGGGGACTTCGCAGGCGCGGGGGTCAGACGGTGAGCCAGCTCCTCACGCAAAAACAAATGTCGGAGCCAAGGGAGGCCACGATTTGAGCCTGCTGTTCGGCTCCGCTGCAACAGTCCTTTCGGAGGCGCTCATGTTTCTTCTCGCATTTGCGACACTTCGTCGCTCAAAAAAGAAATTCCCTCCAACGCGTCGAAGAGAAGGCAGCTGAGACCGGCGATCTCACCACAAAGGTCACCCGGAGGGGAGAGAGAGGAACGGCTGGGGGAGCCCAAGGCTGGGGACAACACGTTTCTGGCGGGGATGCCTCCATCTCGTCACTAGGTTTAGCGCCCGACTGGGTCGAATTGCACAAATAAGCCTCCTGCGCTGGAGGTTTGGTGACATGCAGCGCCCCAAGTGGCCAACGCCTCTGGGTAGTACAAAAGCAGACGACCTTCGCTGCCCTCCGTTTGTTTTCAATAACAAGCCAGAGTGAGAGTTGGTTGCACTTAGTTTTATCACTTTATGGCGCGTTTAAATGACTGTATACTGTATGAAATAGCTCTTAAACTAGTTGCTGAGGCAAAACAAAGTAATATTGTTACGTGGCAAAGACGCGTAAGGGGAAGCTATTTATAAGTCCGAACAAGCTGGGAAGCACTGGATTCGGCAGCAGCGTGAGTCCGGGGCCAAGCGTTGTCGATCTCGTCGTCTTCTATCAGCGGCGCAGCGCCCACCGCATGTTTGGCGCGAACAGGGATTGCCCCGTCACATGACCCCCGACGGAAGAGGCACCGTCTCGGTGCTGTCTAAGGAGAATTGGTCAGCGGGAGCTGATATGGCTTGAGGCGGGCGACATGGACAACACTGGTAGGCGGGACAGTAGAAGATGAGGCCCAAGTAGAGACGGTAGGAGCGACCTCATACGTCACATCTGTGACGCGGCGCAACACTTTGTATGGAACAGAATAGGGTTGGAGCAGTTTTTCGGACAGGCCAACACGACGTGCAGGGGACCAGAGCAGGACGAGGGAACCCGGAGGAAGGTGGACCGCGCGGTGACGTTCGTCGTACCATGTCTTGTGAGACTTGCGAAGCAAGAAGCTGGTCGCGAGCCAGTTGACGAGCTTGATGGGCGCGAGTGATAGCATCGCGAGCGTATTCAGAGGAGCAGGCAGGAAGGAGCGAGTCCAAAGGAAAAGCCGGTTCACGGCCAAACAGTAGATAAAATGGGGAGAAACCGGACGTGTCATGGCGGGAGGTGTTGTACGCGAAAGTTACGAATGGTAATGCAAGGTCCCAGTATCGGTGGTCAGACGACACGTACATAGACAGCATGTCGGTTAGCGTCCGGTTCAAGCGTTCGGTGAGGCCATTAGTTTGCGGGTGATAGGCCGTGGCAAGCTTGTGTTTCGTCGAGCAAGAGCGGAGGATGTTGTCAATAACTTTGGACAGAAAGTTTTTCCCGCGGTCAGTTAGAAGCTGGCGGGGCGCGCCGTGGTGCAGAAGGACGTCGTAGAGAAGGACGTCAGCGACGTCAGTCGCGCAGCTTGTTGTAAGGGCGCGGGTGATGGCGTACCGCGTGGTGTAATCTGTCGCAACGGCGACCCAGCGGTTTCCCGCTGAAGACAGTGGGAAGGGACCAAGTAAATCGAGACCCACGCGGAAGAACGGCTCATGGGGAATGTCGATGGGTTGAAGTTCTCCAGAAGGAAGTGTGGAAGGCTTTTTCCGAAGCTGGCAGCTGTCACACGAGGCAACGTAGCGGCGTACAGATCGGTAAAGGCCAGGCCAGAAGAACCTACGCCGCACTCGATCATAAGTTCTGGTTATTCCTAGGTGGCCTGCGGTGGGTATGTCGTGTAGCTGGTACAGGACGGTCGAACGCAAGTGGCTGGCCACAACGGGGAGGAGGTCCGGACCGTCAGCACGGAAGTTATGGCGGTATAAGACGCCATTTCGTAGGGTAAGACGCGTTAGGGGAAGCTATTTATAATTCCGAACAAGCTGCGAAGCACTGGATTCGGCAGCAGCGTGAGTCCGGGGCCAAGCGTTGTCGATCTCGTCATCTTCTATCAGCGGCGCAGCGCCCACCGCATGTTTGGCGCGAACAGGGGATTGCCCCGTCACAATATCCGCTAAAATAGGCGGATTTTTCGGCTTTCGTTCTAGCGAGCTGTCGTGGTCGGCGCGGCGTGGGGCACTATCGCCAGGTCGGGTGGCGTAACTTCCTGACGACGATTAACGTTCTTTCTTATTGCGTGCGGTGGATGAAGGAAATTTCACGAGTAGCATAAACACGGAACGCTGCTGATAACTGCAAAATGATGCATCAGCGGGAGCATGCAAGCGAACGCAAGAATTGCGCAGCCGACACAGCTGACACTGCTGGCCTGGCACCGGCTTGAAAACGAGTGGAACCTTTGTTTTGTATTTTGGCAAACTAAATGTCTCTTGCGTAACATTTTACGCCGCACGATGTACGAACGGTAGGGTACATTTATACTAGCGAGTAGGTTAGGCGTCAAATAAACAAATTAAAGTACGCAAAACAAGCACCAAATCGCACGCCCGCTGCCTGCAAAGATGTGTACTTCTATATTTGCATAACATAAAAGCCGCATACAGGGCGCGCAGCCGCGAATATATACATACGATCATCACTCAGTCTGTTAGTTATCTTGTAGTGCAGGAGAGGTCACCAACAATCTGAATGCCGACACGCCAGTTTTGTCCTAAATGGAGTTAGGCAGGGAGACAAGAACAGAGAATTGGTCGCTTCCATTTGAATTGTCCCCCATCGGCACACTTCACCTGATAATTGTCAAATATTATTGGCAATTCGCTATTTCTTTTTTTTGCTTAAAAGCCCCCTACTCCTCCCAACCGATTTGCGGTCCAGTCCTCCGCCGTGCCGGCTAGCATGCAACTCGTCCCTACAATTTAAAACGTTGCTGACCCTCATTCCAGCCTATTAGGGGTGAACTGGAAATATATAATGCAAGAGCGTAATTACGTAAAGTGAGAGCAAACAAGGAAAGCGAGCAGCCTCTCAGTTCGCCCGACCACCTTGTTTTACCGCCACTAATTTCGGAATCGCAAAAAAGATTTCACGCTTCTGACGCTCGCTGCATTTTGTCACGGAGACACGCAACAAAACGACAAGCTAACGCTGCGCCATGTATTCGCAATGGCGACGCAAACGAGCACAGTTTAATGAAAGTGCATGCATAGTGCGCAGGTAGGCACAAGAGCGGTGCACCGCAGCAGGCGAGCCAGCGGTGCGCCGGATTCGGTGGATTTTAAAGCGCGATCATTGCCGATGGCGTCCCTGTTATTTTTTGATCTGCTGTTGTTGAATATTCCTTGTATCCAAGAGTTATTATATTAAACTGGAAGTTCCACTTCAAATGGCCAGTGAACCTGCGAGTGGGAGAGCGCCGTCACCGTCCCGGCACTTTTGACGGCGCTGTAAACGTATTTCGAGCTGCAAAGCTTTTACCCCTCATGCCAAGTTAATCGCCGAAAGAGACCGGAGTCGTCGGAGATGGGCTGGTGACCATGTCACAAAACAATCGGGAGCATCGAATCCTTTTGCTTCTTTCAACACACGATCCTATAGGACCCGCGCAGCTTTGTACTTCCCAGAAGTACTGCCCGGAAGCAGCTTGCGCAGCCCCCCTGGGCAGCGAAGCAGCGAAATGGGCGTGATCCACCACTGGAAAGTTCTAGTTGGTCATCCGGCCAGGTCAACAATTCGCATGCACACGTTTCTTACAGCTTTCGCAGCGATAGAATGGTTGTTTACCGAAAAAAGAGCAAGCATGCATCCCGGTGGGGTGCAATAATATTACTAATATTAATCAATCAACCAATCAATCAATCAACCATTATTTTCGGTGCCCAGGAACAACCATAGGGTCTTGGTACTGGCACACCATAAAAAAACATTAATAAGAACAAAATAAAATCAAGACAACACAACAAAGAAAACCATATATACGAAAGAAACAATAAAGTAAAAATAGTTACAGAGATCCGAGAAAGCAAAACAGCAAAAAAAGGAAGCCTAGTGCTAGAAGCCATGAAACCCGGCCAGCAAAACGTTGCAGGCACTTTAAAAATTGATAATGCACAAGCAAATACTCAATGAACGTGACGTAGATAGATTATACACATAAAGCGAAGGTTTTGTAACAAAATGTTAGGAAGTTTCAAAATAGAAAAACGAAGTTCAGCTTTACAAACACTGACACGTAAACCGACAGAAATTCAATTAACACAAAAGCAGGAAAAGTAAAAAAAAAAACAAGCAAGATGATCCTTTGCATAAAATTATTACGGAACATAAATACGGCACCTAAATGACATAAAGGCACTTAGGCTACAACAGTTTTCAATTCATTAGAGAACAAAGACGAAGAGTTCTGAAATATATCAAGACGATCGGAATATTCATTATATGCACATTGTATTCTACAGATGGACGAGCGTTGTCTACTTAAAGCATCTGTTCTGAAAGTTCGAAATCTTCGGAAAAGTTTGTTCGGCCAGTTGAAATTGATAAGTGCAACCAAGTCATCACACAAAATATCACCGTGAAGAAGTTTATAAAGAAATATAACATCAGCTCTCATTCGTTGACACCAAAGAGAAGGAATACATTTTCGACAAGACATGCTGCCGTTTGCGTCTTCTTGTACATGACGGAAACGGTGCTCAAAGACAGAATGGAACTAATTTTGAACCTTTTCGATGCCGTCACTATTGGACTTGCAAGTTCCATTCCAAACAACACAACTGTATTCGCGAAGAGGTAAGCAGAGAGCCGAATACAACTTTAAAAAGGAAAATGACTTTTAAACTTTCTAGAATACCTGCAAACAGCACCCAGACATCGAAGAGAGGGTCCGCTAATTTGTGTAGCGTGGGAAGAGAAAGTCAGAGAAGAATCAGAAAGTACTCCCAATTCCTAAATTTCGGTCACCCTCGGCAGAGCAGTGCTTGCTATAATATAGGAGTACTGTAGCTGTTGAGTTTTCCTACTATAAGAAACAACTTTCGTTTTTGAGGGGTTCAGAATGAAGTCGTTTTTGGTACACGAACGATGGAATGACACGATATCAGACTGAAGATAATCACACTCCTGAACATTACTCCCTTCTCTAAATATTTTTGTTATCAGCATACAACAAAAAAGAATAATTTTTAAAGACGAAGCAACATCGTGAAGGAAAATGGAAAAAAGAACGGGGGCCCAGAACGGAGCCCTGGGGTACACCACTAGTTGCTTTGTACCTAAATGATGTTTGACCGTTAACACTTACATAGCAACATCACTCCTGGAGATAGCAACGTATGAGACCCACCAAAGAAGAGGCCGTTCTAAGGCGTCTGAAGAACCCATTATCATGCTTAATTCCGATGGGGAACAGGTTGAGGATGCTGCCAGCAGCTTTGCTCAGTACTTTCATTGTCTTTCAACTGTCAGATGGTCACGACGAACGCCTATTGTTTGATAATATGTCTAATTTTATTATGCTTATGTTCGATGAAAAAATTGTCAATGATAGCCTTAAACGGATGAAATCTCCATTTTCCTGTGGTACAGATAGAATTCCAGCAGCCCTCATGAAGGCTTACGGCAGCATTTTTGTGCTTGTCTTAACTTCCACTTATAGTAACTGTTTACTTTTCGGCAAATTTTCTCGTGCATGGAAGATCGCTCGAATTTTTCCAATATTTAGGTCTGGTGATAATTCGGCCGTTACTAACTATAGCCCCACCTCACTCCTTTGTGTCGCCTCAAAACTGTTTGAATCAGCTCTGCACAACGTTCTTGCTGCCTGCACAAAGAACGTTCTGATACCAAATCAGCGCGGCTTTTTCTAGGGTCGATTGACGGTTACAAATCTTGCTAGCTTTATGATAGAGGCTTTGGCTGCAGTTTGTGAAAATGGCCAGATGAGCGTTATTTATTTTGACCTCAGTAAGGCGTTTGATGGGGTGAACCATCAATTATTATTTAACAAGCTTACTACGTCCGGTGTAGACGAAAGTCTAGTTGCCTTGTTGTCCAACTATCTCGTTGACCGGTCCTTTTACGTAGATGTAAACTTCAAAAGTTCTAGTGTTTACACTGCAACAAGTGGTGTACTTCAGGGTTTCGTGCTGGGTCACTATTGTTTTCTATCTCTATCAACGTTGTGGGAACAGTGTTAACAAAATCTTCATTTCTTCTCTATGCTGATGATATCAAACTTTTGAGGCACATTAGCGGTGTTCAGGACTGGTGGGCCTTGCAGAGAGATGTGTCAGAATTACCGGTCTGGTGCAGCAAAAACTGTCAAATCTTAAACCCCGGTAAAACAAAGTTTGTCACGTACAGGCGGAAAACCCATCGTCTACTGTTTTCCTACAGTAAAGAGGGAGGTCCTTTGCAAAGGGTTGAGGAGATCAGGGACCACGGGGTTCTTTTCGACAGTACCGTCTCTTTTTCTCCTCATATTAGGCCTATCAAACGGCCAGTGTTCCGAGGTCTTCAAAATGTGTGTTGGATTACACAGGAATTCTCTTCTCCAGATATATTTCTAATGCTATACAATGCAATATGTATCCCTCAATTAAAATTTGCTTCTGTTGCCTGGAAAGGCATCTCTACATCTAGTAGTGGATAATTAAAACGTCTGCAGCAGAAGTCTTTATGCATATTTATACATCGTCATCACAATCACAGTTTTAATCCTGATTCTGACTTACCCGTAGTTCCTTCCATCCCTTCCTTGAATAGCAGACGTATGCGTGCAGATCTTACATTCCTTCACAATATTGTTCATGGTGACCTTTCTGGCCCGGACCTGCTTAACTGTGTAGAGTTTAGTGTTCCGCAACGGCCCACCAGGTCGCATCGCCCTTTCTTGACCGCTGCGCACAGATCCAGTCATTCACCTGTACGTAGAATGCAGAATTGTTACAACCGCTTCTTTGAACGCCTTGACATTTTTAAAAAATCCTTTACAGTTTACCCTACTGCGCTGTTGAATACAGTATGTTAAACATCTATGATATCTCTGTCGTTTTTTTTTTCCTTGCTAGAATTAGGTTTCTCGGCAGTTCTGTTTAACCAATTGATAGTTGCCTATTTTTGAAACTGTTTACTTATCATGCTTGTCTTATGATTTGTCTCTACAATCTTGTCATCTTTTTTGTCGTTTTACTGTCAAACTTTGTTCTCTGCTTGTTGTGTGGTTTTTACAATAAGCTGAGCCACAAAGGCATCTTTATTCTTTTTTTACCTGTACCCAGACTCTGCCTGTGCTTTATTTCTGTCATTTTACTACTTCAATTTATGTGTGTCTTGTCGCTTGCTTGTATCTTGCAAAATGTTTCTTGTATTTTGTTTTTATGTAACTATCCGTGCGCCAGCACTCAGGCCTCTGGCTGTTCCTGGGCACGTAAATAAACGTGATTGATTAATTGATTATTATTATTATTATTATTATATTTTTATTATCTGCTAGTTCTTCAGCTCATACTTTTCAGGTAGAAATGTACCTGTTTGTCGAGATATCCGTTTTTCTTGCCTAAATACAGATATGTTTGATCGTATGATTTCCAGTTTCGAATGGTCGTCTCTGATAGCGGATAACCCGTTTCCAAGAACAGTGTACGCATGCTTATGCGAGCACCTTAAATGGTATCAGGCTTCAAGTACTGTTTCTGTGATTATGAAGCGGAGTAAATATTACAGTTGGCATACCGCGGGCGTCATGCGAGCAATTTCGTATAGGGATTGCCTATGGAAACGTGTAAAGCATGCACCTAAAAATGAGGCTCGGTGCACACAATACAAAAGTACAAGCAACAGAGTTATGGTTCTTCTAATATCTACCAAGCGTACAAATGTCTTCTACAAATTCAGCTTGTAGGCACATAATCCAGCGAAGAGATGGCATTTAATAAACAGCTTGCGTGGAAAGACAAGTAATCCCCCAGTCTCTAAAGCTTTTTCGGATGACGCATAAACTGTGGCAGACACTTGTATCATGGGTTCCGTATCACTCACGATAATATTTCACCTTTAGTTGATTCTCGCTCAGTTGATAAATCCGTTCATTTGTCCGCGTTTGAGCCTTGCCTCTCTAAATCCGAGCTGAGGTCCATACTGTTCAGTTTCCGTGTAAGCCTCCTGGTTATGATGGAATAAGGGTAGAGACGCTTTGCTGAAACTTCGATGTTTTATTGGACGTTTTTCTTTTTATTGTTAATGAATTTATTAATGGTACAGACATTCCTAACAATTTAAAACCTGCTATCTTTAGGCCTCTCTATAAAGGAGGTCTCCAAGATAAAGTCGACTCGTATAGGCCCATATCAATATTCCCATTCTAGCTGAAATTCTGGGAAAATATATTTTACAAATTATGTCTTCATTACCAGAACAAAGTTCGGTTATGTCGCCTCGGCAGTAGGGTTTCGTGTATGGCCGTGGCACAATTGCTCTATTAGAATAATGTGATGATAACCTGTACAGTCAAATTGATAGTGACTCATTTTCATGTGCTTTATTTATAGATGTTTCTAAAGCTTTTGATCCTGTGAGCCATGATCAATTGCTAAGGAAACTGTACTTATTGGGTTTCCGTAGCCTGTTTTTTGTGTAAGTATTTCTCGGAGCACTCTCAGGTTGTTGCTACTTATGATCAATTTCGTTTCTGTAGACCACTGCCTTTATTGGCTTGAGTTCCTCAGGGTTTCATTTTGTCGAACTTGCTTTTTAACACTTACATGAAGGATGTTTCCATGTCAATCTCTAAATCCATATTTTACCAGTACGCAGATGACACAGCCTTAGTTGCTAAACATGTGAATTATGAAGAGGTGATAAACATGTTTAAAAATGACATACGTAATTCTGTGCATTGGTTCTCAAAAACCGCCTTAAAATCAATTCTCGTAAAACTATACTAATCTGTTTCCGTTATCCGTTGGAAATTACTGTGATTAACGCTTTTGTTTTCATTCAGGATCACCAGTGCACCTCCTGTGAGTGTGAAGCTGTAAATTATGTTGATATTAGATATTTAGGCATTGCTTTTCATTCCGCATTGTCTTGACACGAAGACTTAACATTTGTTTGTGGGAAACTCCGAAATGTGGCTTGTGTGCTTTACATCAATAAATCGTTCGTTCTATTTCTCGCAAAGAAAAGTATTGCGCATGCCCTCGCCTATAGTGTACTAAGGTATGTTATAGCCATTTTTTTAGATCCGACGCATCTTTTTAACTCGCCTTGTCCCTCCGGCGTCTTCCATCGTCCGTAGTTCGCATCCCTCCTCCATTCTCCCCGCCGCGCCAGCTGCGCGCTAACGCGCTCTCACCGCAGCGCCATCTGCGTGTTAGCGCTCGCTCCCGTCGCCGTGCCAGCTGTGCGTCAGCGCGGGTTAGCGCTCGGGTAAACCTCCAACACTTGCGCATTCGCTCCTCTCTCTTATTCCCCTCACCGTTAATGCGCGGTACATATAAACGCGGTAACTTCGCCGCTCCGCTCAGTCGTTCTGCCGCTCCAATGAGATCCGATGACCACCGATGATTTGAATGGAGAATAACAGGCCTGCTATCGCGATGGTCGGCGCAAACGTACGTAAAATAATGGAAACAACAAAGAATTCACACGCTAAATGGAAACAACATAACGGAAACGCAACGGAAACTCCACGATGCATCGCATCTACCCATGGTTCGCCTCTCGTAAGGTGGTGTAAATTTTGTTCATCTCGTTGGAAAGCTCGGGTGAAAAGCCTTTTAAAAATTTATTGATGTCTATCACTTATGAATTGCCATTGGCAGATGCGCAGGATATTTCAAAAACTTTTAATTTGATGTAACTTGATACTTTATTTATTGAAACGGTGGTTGCTAAATATTTTTGGTTGCCTGATTTCAAGAATAAAGTCAACTCTGCCCGGCCTTGGAGAAATCAGCCTCGCTTTTCAGTCCTCCGCTTCTGTACATCCTATGATATGGCATGTTGAAGTGTTTATGTCCCAAAATTATTTAATAATTTACACCGAGAAGTCCTTGCCGCACAATCAAAACAAAATCTTAAGAAAGCCCTGTTGATGGTTTGTTAATTCATGGGCTTGACATTTTGTTTGACATATACAAGTATTGTATATGCGTCTTGTAGTTATGGAAGTTGCTACTAATGTTGATTATGATGTCTTTTCTGTGATAAGTTTCTTATGTTCTGCTTACGCTCTGTTTAATTTATTGACTTCGTAAATATTGTGTTCGCACTTTCGCATTTCCATGTACTCTATTGCCTTCTTTTTTCGCTTCGCCGGCTTGACAGGCCTAGTCACACAAGCCTATATTGGCTTCGACAGGTCTGTCATTTGACTTTGTAAATAGAAGGACAATAAAGTATAATAATATAATGCATATTATTATTATATTATTATTATATTATTATTATTAATATTATTGTTTATTATTATTAAGATAGCGCCTAGCATGGATTGCAGTCTTCTATGCTCCAGCGTTTTTTACGGTAAACAAAAGTTCTTCCGCTGCATTGTCTTTAAGAAACGCGTGCACACGAAATGTGTTGTATGGCCGGACGCTGAGCTTCAGCTCCTGAGATCTGGTGCACGGCCCTTCAAGTGCAATATCTGTGAAACAGTTGAGGTGGCGGCTAGGCCTAGTGGAGCCAGTGACGAATTCGGCACGCCCGTAAGCAGGGCTTCTTCCTCCTGCTCCCTTCGTCGAGACTGGCCGACAGTCGTCAAGAAGGCCCCGGCGCCCCCGCCCCAACCAGGTGACCTTGGCGCCGAAGCTGCCGGTCTTCGCGCGCTTCTCATTGACGCGCTTTGAAGGAATTTCCATTCTCAGCGACCAAGCTGCCCGGCTTCGCGAGGACAACGACCTTCTGCGCCGGGAAAACGCACAGGCTTTTGACTGCCTCCGTCAGGAGAGGGAGGTAGACCGCGCCCATTATGTGAAGCTGGTCGCTGCCCTGCGTGCAGAGGTTTGCTCCTTGCGAGCCAAATTGCTTCTCCGCCCCGCTGCCTTGCAGGATGGAGTGCGCGGCAGCTTGGTGAAGCCTTCTTTCGCCCAAGTTGTCAACAAGGAAGTGCCATCATCGTCGGCTACGTCGGCTCCGCTGCAGGTGGTGTCTCCGGCGTCTCCGACACTGCCTCCAAGTCCGTCCACCCCTTCCCCGGTGCTTTCCGTGTCTGTGCCTGACTGTCACCCTCCCATTATTGAGAAGAAGTGCCGAAGCCGGGCATATGTGGGTGCATCGAACACATCTGGACTTGTCGTCTATTCGCAGCCGAAGCGCCCAAAAGCTATGTTTGTTTTAAAGCTTTCTCAGACCACCACCACTGCTACTCTCAATGCCCATCTGTCAACTTTAGGTGTCTCGCCCTTGAGCGGCCGACGACTGAAGACTAAGTTTGACACGTATGCATCCTTTTATATTTCCTTGAATAAAGAGTGTTTCGAGCGCTTAAATGACCCCGCTGTTTCGCCGAAAGACTGCCTCTTTAAGGGGTTTCGAGGCATGTTTCGCGAAGGCATGCCTCACAGCTCTGACCGTATCACATAAGAAAAACTATCACGACTAGTGTAGATGTTTTTTTATCAGAAGGTGCGAGGTCTTCGAACTAACGCGACCGAATTTTGTGGTAATGTCCTGGCTTCTTGCTTTCCGCTAATAGCTATATCTGAAACTTGGTTGTGCCCTGATATTCTATCCTGTGATAAGTTTCTCAAAATTACCATGTATGTCAATGATCGAGCTTTAGCGGGATGCAAACAAAAAGGAGGCGGGGTCCTTCTCGCCGTTAACAAATCTCTCCCACGTGTGCTACGTAGCGATATTGATAACGCAGATGAGTCATTATGGGTCCAAAATATTTTCTCTAAAACTGAAGAACTTTTAGTTGGGTTTTTTAACATTCCTCCTGATGTAGCTCCTGACGCGTTCAATAAGTTAATCTCCTCCATTGAACAGGTGCTTATCACTAATCGCAACCGCAAGGTCCTCCTCCTTGGAGATTTTAATGCTCCTGGCGTTCAGTGGAGCCAGCTAACCTGTTCCCATTGCATCTTTAAGGAGTTTCGAAGCATGTTTCGCGAAGGCAAGTTTCACAGCTCTGAGCGCATCACACCAGAAAAAGAATCATGACTAGTTCAGATGTTTTTTATCAGAATGTCTTCGAACTAAGGCGACTGAATTTTTGGTAATGTTTTGGCTTCCTACTTTCCGTTAATAGCTATATCTGGAAAATGTTTGTGCCGTGATATCCTATCTAGTGATTATTTTCCTCAAAACCACCGTGTAATATTTTCCTCATATTACCATGTATATCATAATGATCGCGCCTTAGCGGGATGCAAACAAAAGGGAGGCGGTGTACTTCTCGCCGTTAACAAATCTCTCCCGTGTGTGCTACGTAGTGATATTGAAAACGCAGATGATTCCTAATGGGCCGAAATTCATGTCTCCAGTTGGTGACAGCTTAACTCTGCAGCGGCTTTTCAAGATCAAAAGGATTTCGTGTACATCCGCAACCAATGGCGTCTCACCGTTTGTGTGACGCCTGTGACGTACGTTTAAAAGGAGAACTACTTTCAATATGGCCGCGTTTGCTTGCACACCGCTGCTGCGCTGTCGAGCGACAACGAGGTTGCCGAGAACCAACAGCTCTGTATGCGATTTGTGTTACGAATGTGCTGTAGTGCATCAAGAAGCTGCTTATCGTCACCTGTCCCGTGTGTGTCATGCCGCGTCATTGTTTGTTCGTACGTGAGGAAATTGTGGTGGCACAGGTGGGCTGTTTTAAGTTGGGAACGTCGTCAACGAACTCGATCTGAGAACGGCAAAGCGTCGAAGCTGCATCTGTTGCTGTTGTAATTGTGGAAATTGTGTCGGTGTAACGCAACCTTTGTGATGAAATAATGCGATTTGCTTTCGTCTACGGCAGTAGCGGTGACAAGTTGCAAGCGTTTTCGTTTGTTGCTGTGAGCGTAGGCTGCGCCCGATGTTGAGCGCAGGCCTACATGGTGTCCGTTCGGCCCGACGCGAATCGTGCAAACGTGTGCGGCGTGTTTATTGGCCGGATACCGCCGCTCGTGCAGCCAAACACGTTTTGAGACGATTGCCAAATCTTGCAATGTAAGGTATCTTTCCTTGCTGATTTGTGCATTGCTTTAGTGTGCCGGGGTACGAACGGAGAAGCGGTGAGGCGTTTTTTTCCCCCTTGCGTAAACAAGTATGATTAAACCATTATTGCAGAGACTCGCGAAGAAGTAAACGTTCGTGCACATTTATCTGAGACTGGGTTGGGTAGCTTTAAGAAAATAGGTATGAACCTGCCTTCCTGCGAGAGACGGGTGCCTATGGCGTTCTTTTTGTCCCAATGGGCACATTATCGAACATACAAAAGTATGAAAGAGGGCGAGTATTTTTGAAGTAATCAAATGTGGTGGCGTTTCGTTTCTTCACTGTCATTGGTTGGCCGTAATCATCAGTAGCATTTTTGAAACGTATAAGAGGGCTAAATAAACATTGAAACTGCATGATTGGTCGATTTTGAACCACGCCGTTGAAGAAAGCCGGGAGTGTGTGGCCCCGCAACATGACCACGTAGTTTTTTATACAATGCCAAAAATACACACGCGCACAGCTTTTTATTATGCCTGCTAAGCTTATGGTGTGTACGTTCCCATCGCTACACAAAGTGGCATCAGAGAAACTGACTATGCATGTACTGAGGCTGAGTATTTTGTGTGCAGTGTGGAATTTCTCATAAGTGTCGTGAGCTGTTGAAGTTCTTTTGAAATAGCTGAATGCGTTTAGTAGGAATGAACCAACAGTTTATCTTCTCTTTAGCTTCATGCAGTTTGTGTGAAGGGCTTTATGAGTTATAAAAATTTGTCTATTGCAGCTGTGTTTATAGTGATGGCTGTAGTTTAAGGATTTCATCCTGGTGCTTGTGCTATTTAAGTTTCAACAAAGGGGTTACACTGTATTGGCAGACATTAAGATTTCCAGTGTCTCTGTCATAATAGGCTGTTATTATACTGAGGGGAGGACATGTTTGAGCGTCTTATCATGGAGCATACTTTAATTTAGATTCAAAACCGCTTCCCACTTTTAGATGTTTTTATTGTTCCAGCAACTGTGGAGAGCCTTCAAACAGCGACTGAAGGTGGTCCAGGTTGAAGAGCTGCAGTAATAATTGCTAAAACTTGGGTTTCAGGTAGAAACGGGGTATGTCACCCCTTCAGAATGCTATGTTCATACTTTTCAAGCATGCACTGTTGCTTCTGGTTATACAGCTGCAAGAATAATAGAAACCAGTAATGCGGCATATCAAAATGGTTCAACTTCAGGCCTCCAGAGTGTCGTGTCGCTGCTTTATGATTGCACTGTTGCTTCCGGCTTGTTCAGACGCAGTAGAAATTTGAAAAACTTACTCAGCAGGTCGCAATGAATTTACGTCGCTTCTTCAAGATGCTATGTAACTCCTTTGCAAGGTTGAACTGTTGCTTCTGACTAGAAAGCTATGGTAAGAAGTGAAAGCTCTAATAAAGTACGTTGGAATGTGTTTATGTCACGCCTTCAAGCTGTGATGTCGCTGCTTTTTATGCACACATTGTAGCTTCTAGCAATGACGTTGTGGTGAGAGTTGAAGACACACACATAGTACGTTAGAATAAATTCATGCCACACTTTCAGGCTATGAAGTCGCTCTTTCTATCGCACAAACATTGTAGTTTCTGGCCATGAAGTTGTGTTGAGAGTTGAAGATGCCTATGTAGTACGTTAGGATGAATTCATGCCCCACCTTCACGCTGTGAAGTCACGGCTTTTCACGTACACACTGTTGCTTTTGGCTTTAACGCTGCATTAAGCATTGAAAACACTCGTGCAGCAAATCAAAATTGATCAAATGTCAGGCTTTCAGGGTGCCACTTTGCTGCTGCTGGATGGAAAATGTGGTAATAATAGAAAATGCTTGTGCAATAGCCCATGAAACCTTGACAAGAGGCAGTGAGAATGAAATATTTGTTCTCCCTGTTCCAGTTTGGTGCTCTGATTGGTTGCAGAATGGGATAAAATAGGAATGCTTGCATAGAGATGTCGGCACATTTTTAAATAATTCACTTAGATCTCACGTCCAAACTCATATTATTGGGCCTGTTGACTGTGGTTGTCTAAATAGGTACCGTAAGAATTGAGTGCACTTGTATAGCTGTTCGTTCAAGTTTTGTATAGGGCAGTCAGTGTTCAACGTCACTGTTTGGTGTACATAGGGGAAGATTATTGGCTTCAGGAAGATTATCAGAAATGAGAATGCTTCCATAAAAGCTTGACATGACATGGCTGCAAAGCAACTTCATGTTGAACCGAATATTTTTTTTATGCATGTTATTTCAAAAGCCTCATCAACAATAAAGATATCTTCACGGTAGGCTGATGCATATCAGAGTAAAGCCAATAAAAGTTGAATGTAGCACAACTTGGAAACGAACTTCGGATGGATGCATTGGTAGGTCGCTATTCATTTTTTTCGATAAAAGCTGGCAACAGTAATTTTTTAGGTGGCGGCTAGTGCGCAAGGGTGTTTTTCTTTCAATTTTCACCGTCAGTTGGGGTTCTCTGCGTTATGATTCTACTGTAAACTGCGGGTGGTGATATGACACGAAAGAAACGGCGGCAGCTCTTTTATAAACACCTCAGAAATCGTCGCCTGGATTGAAAGCGTGGCACCGTATACTGTTAATCTAACCAACTGACGTAGAGCGCCTTGCCACTCGCGTGTCTCGTGAAGTAGAAATGATTAGTCTTGTAACGTTTCACATCCCGCAGTTCTCTGCTCGCGCCATACAGTGTTGTTGTCTCGTTTAAGCGGAATAAAAATAATGCTTGTTTCTTACCACCTACAGCAGATTTCGCAAGGCAGAACACCTTATGCGGCATCGCGACCTCCACGGTGGCGTTCGTCGCCGCGATGGGTGTTTGCAGTGCGTCACTACGTTCGAAACAGTCGCAGAGAACTATGCGTGGCGCGTTCATATCGCGGCCGATGTCTGAATGACGCCTTTGAATTTTTGCCGCTGGTTTCGTTTTCACCCTGGGCTTACACAGTCCGTGCACTTCATCCAGCCATTACGGCGACGAACCGCCCTTTTCTTCCACCCTGCGTTTACGACGCTTGATTTAGCGGTGATGATGGCTGTGGAAGATATTGTGCCGACTGCGGCTCTTGACAATGAGTGCACACGCGAAGTGAAGAAATAGTCGAAATGCGACGAGCCCGACAAAATCAAACGACGACCGTTATGTTGATTATGTTTCTCCAAGCAGAAGACGGCTAAGCGACGTGCAGCGGTCGAAATTTGAACTATTCAGACCCAAAAATCATCTGGGCGTGTTTTATGTCATGTTTATATGTTTATTTTATTTATCTAACAGTAAAATGATCAATGATAGCTTTGATTTAGGTATAAAATACATCGAGAATAGTTTCTACCAAGAATAAGTTTTGTTTTAGTGAGTAATTTTTTTTTTCTCGTGAGCCAGTTTTCAATAAGGACGTCTTTTTCTTTTTCCTGTGAAAATCATTCATTCTTCTAATGAAACATATATAAAAGACTTCGCAATCAGATGGGTATAACGTCAGCCGCTCATATTAGTAATCATGGGTATAAACAGCTGCAATATAACGAACTATTTTTTCTAACCACGGAGAGTCAGGTAGCGCCCGAACAACGCTTGTGGGCGGAGCTCCTGCTGCACTCTTACCCTGTCATCAACTATAGTTGGTGTTTTTTACATTCCTCCTGATGTAGTTCCTGACGCGTTCAATAAATTAGTCTCCTCTATTGAACAGGTGCTCACTACTCATTGCGACCTCAAGGTCCTTCTCCTTCGAGACTTTAACGCTCCTGGCGTTAAGTGGAGCCACCTCACTTGTTCCTACTACAACCACCACTTTCAACAGAAGGGTAATGGGCTACTAGATTTTTCGTCTTTCACTTCCATGGCATAGCGTAATCACAAAAAAACTGCAGGTGAAACATTCTGGACCTGTGCTTCTCAAAATTCGATGGCGTTTGTGTGTCGCGCTGTGATTGTTCTTTATTATTACCCGACAAATATCAACCTCCTCTTTCCATTTCTTGCTGCCTTCCTACAATGCTCCACCGTTCTGTAAGTTCCAGCCATGCGGAACCTCACTATGCATTCGCCCGGGGAGATTATGTTGGCCTGTATGGCTACTTTTCTGCTGCACCTAGGTCAACAGTCATTGACCACTCTGATGTCAATGAACAATTTGACCGTTTTACTGAGATTGTGCCTTTAGGTATGAATAAATACATCCAGCAATATTTACCAAAGAAGTTCAAATTCCCACACTGGTTTTCTTCTGAATTGCGGGATGCCCTGAAACTCAAAGAACGAGCACACAGAAATATGAAGCGCTCTGGTGCGAATCAGTTCGCTCAGGATTTCCGGCGCCTACGTGCCCTATGCAAAATATTGTACAAGCGTGATCATGCTTTGTTCCTAACGTCAGTTGAAGCTGAAGCAACACATCAGCCGGGAGCCTTCTGGAAGTACATTCTGTTAGATCTAGTACAACGAAAGAATCTACTCGTCCACTCGATTCCAACGGCGCTGAGGTTGCAGATGCGGGCGACTGCTTTGCTCGTCTGTTTTCGTGTTTCTTTGGGCTTAGCGGTTGTAGTGATGACGGCAGCGGCTCTTGTCACCAGGACGGTAACTCCGGTTGTTTCCAATTGGATGAGAACTTCGTGCGCACCAGCATCAAGCTGCTAAAGCCCTTTTTTTCTTCTGGGCTTATGGTATTCGTGCTGCAATAACAAAAACGTGTGCAAATATATTCGTTCCTGTGGTCACCTATATATTTAAAAACTGTCGCCGGTCCGGCACGTAACCTCGCTCATCGAAAATCTCTCGTGTATTCCCTGTTTTCAAGTCAGGCCCAAAAACCTACCAAATGAACTATAGGCCAGTGTTGCTACTTTGTTGTGCCTCTAAAATATTCGACTTATCTCTTCATACGGTCTTGTCTTTCTCAGTTAAACACGTCCTCATTCCTAATCCACATGGCTTCATGCGTGGTCGCTCAACTTCCACAAACCTCGCATGCTTCATGGAGCAGGCGGTCCCAGCAGTCGTCAGTAGAAGCCAGCTTGATGCGGTCTATTGTGACATGAGCAAGGTCTTTGATGTAGTCAACCACTCGTTATTGCTTGCCAAGCTCATTCTGTTAGATGTTCACGCTTTTTTAGTGGGTCTTATACGTTGCTATCTCCACGAGCGATATTGCTATGTAAGTGTTAACGGTCAAACATCATTTAGGTACAAAGCAACCAATGGTGTACCCCAGGGCTCCGTTCTGGGCCCCCTTCTTTCTTCCATTTTCATTAACGATGTTGCTTCTGCCATTCAAAATTCTTCTTTTTTGTTGTATGCTGATGATATGAAAATCTTTAGAGAAGAGCGTAATGTTCAGAAATGTAATTCTCTCCAGGCTGATATCGTGTCATTCCATCGTTGGTGCACCAAAAACCACTTTATTTTGAACCCCTCAGAAATAAAAGTTTTTTTCCTATAGTAGGAAAACTCAACAGTGCAATACTCTTATAAAATATTAAGCACTGCACTGCCGAGGGTGACCGAAATTCGGGACTTGGGAGTACTATTTGATTCTTCTCTGACTTTCTCTTCGCACGTTACAGAAATTACCGGATTCTCTCTGCGATGTCTGGGTGTGTTTGGAAGTATTATAGGGAGTTTAAAAGTCCTCTTCCTTTCTTAAAGTTGTCTGTAACGGAACTTGCAACTCCAATAGTGACCGCATCGAAAGTGTACAAAATAAGTTCCTTTCAATCTTTAGGCACTGTTTCCGTCATGTACAAGAAGATGCAAACGGCAGCATGTCTTGTCTCAAAAGTATTCCTTCCCTTTGGTGTCGAATTAGAGCTGATAATATCTTTCTTTATAAACTTCTTGATGGTAATATTTTGTGTGATGACTTGGTTGCACTTAATAATGTCAACTTGCCGAATAAACTTTTCAAAGATTTCGAACTTTTAGAACAGATGCTTCGAGTAGAGGACGCTCGTCCATCTGCAGAATAAAATGTGCATATAATGAATATTCCCATTGGTTTGACATATTCCAGTGCTTTTTGTCTTTGTTCTCTAATGAATTGAAAACTTTTGTAGCTGAAGTGCATTTATGTCATTTATGTGCCGTATATATGTGCCGTTTTTATTTTATGCAAATCATTTTCTTGCTTGTTTCTTTTTCAATTTTGCTGGTTTTGTGTTGCTTGAATTTCTGTAGGTTTGAGTGTCAGTGCTTGTAACGCTGAACTTCGTTTCTCCATTTTGAAACTTCCTAACATTTTGTTACAAAACCTTCGTTTTATGTGCATAATCTATCTCCGTCATGTTCATTGAGTATTTGCTTGTGTATCTTCAATTTTTCACGTGCCTTCAACATTTTGCTGACCGGGTGTCATGGCTTCTAACACTACGCTTCCTTTTTTGCTGTTTTGCGTTCTGGGATCTCTGTACGTATTTTTACTTTATTGTTTTATTCATGCATATTGTTTTCTGTGTTGTGTTGTCCTAATGTTAGTTTGTTTTTATGAATGTTTGTATATGGTTTACCAGTATCAAGACCTTAGGGTTGTTCCTGAGCACCGAAAACAAAGGTTGATTGATTGATTGATTGAATATTATTATATTATTATTATACTATTAATAATATTAATATATTATTAGGTATTCTAGAGAGATTAAAAGTCATCTTCCTATCTTAAAGTTGTATTCAGCTCTCTGCTTACCTCTTCTCGAATACGGTTCTGTTGTTTGGAACGGAAATTGCAAGTCCAATAGTGACCGCATCGAAAGGGTTCAAAATAAGTTTTTTTCTATCTTTACGCACCGTTTTCGTCATGTACAAGAAGACGCAAATGGCAGCATGTCTTGTCTCAAAAGTATTCCTTCCCTTTGGTTTCGACGAATGAGAGCTGACATTATCTTTCTTTATAAACTTCTTCATGCTGATATTTTGTGTGATGACTTGGTTGCACTTATCAATGTCAACTTGCCGAACAAACTTTTCCGAAGATTTCGAACGTTCGGAACAGATGCTTTAAGTAGACGACGCTCGTGTATCTGCAGAATACAATGTGCATATAATGAATATTCCGATCGTCTTGATATATTCCAGAGCTATTTGTCTTTGTTCTCTAATGAATTGAAAACTGTTGTAGCTTAAGTGCCTTTATGTCATTTATGTGGCGTATTTCTGTTCCGTATTTATTCTATGCAAATCATCATCTTGCTTGTTTGTTTTTCACTTTTCCTGATTTTGTGTTGCTTCAATTTCTGTCGGTTTAAGTGTCAGTGCTTGTAACGCTGAACTTCGTTTTTCCATTTTGAAACTTCCAAAGATCTTGTTACAAAACCTTTGTTTTATGTGTATAATCTATCTCCGCAATGTTCATTGAGTATTTGCTTGTGTATTTTCAATTTTTCACGTGCCCTCAACGTTTTGCTGGCCGGGTGTCATGGCTTCTAACACTAGGCTTCCTTTTTTTTTTGCTGTTTTGCTTTCTGGGATCTCTGTAACTATTTTTACTTTATTGTTCCTTTCATATCTATGGTTTTATGTGTTGTGTTGTCTTGATTTTAGTTTCTTTTTATGAATGCTTGTGTATGGTGTACCAGCACCAAGACCCTAGGGTTGTTCCTGGGCACCAAAAATAAAGGTTGATCGATTTATTTATTTATTTATTTATTTATTTATTTATTTATTTATTTATTTATTTATTATTGTTATTACTTGGCAGTCGGCGGCGAAAGTTTGCCACAGACTGACGGCTTCTACTCCTACAGATTATCCCGGTGGCTTCGCTGTCCGATCAAGTTCGTGATTTTCTGGACCTGGGTGGCCTGCTGACGCATACGACACTTCGTCGCTTCTTCGTTGGCGCATTTGTTGCCTGTTCTTCGACGGTCCGGATCATTCTGCTTCATCTGGCGGCAGTCTGCGCAGCAGCTGTAAACCCAGGCCATGTGATCGTCCTTAAAAGGGGGCGGATCTCGGCGGTGCTTCGCAGTCGGCGGCGAAAGTTTGCCACAGGCTGACGGCTTCTACTCCTACCGATTATCCCGGTGGCTTCGCTGTCCGATCAAGTTCGTGATTTTCTGGACCTGGGTGGCCTGCTGACGCATACGACACTTCGTCGCTTCTTCGTTCGCGCAATTGTGCCTGTTCTTCGCCAGTCCGGACCATTCTGCTTCATCTGGCGGCAGTCTGCGGAGCAGCTGGAAACCCAGGCCATGTGATCATCCTTAAAATGGGGCGGATCTCGGCGGTGCTTCGCAGTCGGCGGCGAAAGTTTGCCACAGACTGACGGCTTCTACTCCTACAGCTAGTCAAAGTATTTTGTTCATTTAGCCTGTTTTGCTTGATTTTTGCCGCTGACTGCACTGTGCTACTGTCTTTTCGGGGGTATTATTCACTATGTCGGACCAGGACAGTTGTATTGTGTGCCATGAACTTATACCGGATGATGTCAAATTTATGAATTGTTCGGAATGCAACCACTGTTATCATCTCGGCCAATCGTGCTCGGGCATTGCTTCTGGCACTTTTACAACTATGGGTCAGGCAAAACGAGACGCTTGGGTGTGCAACACGTGTCGTTCAGTGAAGAAGCGTCAAGGTCCGTCCTCTCAGTACGATGGTTCTCAAGCCGGCGACAGTTCATGCTCCGAATCTGCTTTGCTGTCCGAACTTCGGGAGATTAGGAAAAGTTTAGAATCTCTACCAGAACTGCATGCAAAAGTAGATTCGCTGCTCCTCCTCAGAACGGAATTTGTATGTCTAAGCATGTCCAAGAATTGCAGGAATCGGTGGAAATAACTTCCAAACAGTATATTACCTTACTAGATCAAGTGAAAGCTAATCAACAGCAAATGTCGAAAGGGGAGGAAGAGATCGATGCCTTGAAAAAGACTGTGTTTGAGCAAGCAATGCAGATACAGCGGCTACAGGAAGACCAGAACGAAAGCGAACAGTACAGTCGCAGAGCAAACCTGGAGATCCATGGTTCGCCTTTCGAGAAAGATGAAGACTTTAAAGATGAGCTTTCGGAACTAGCAGTCGCACTGAAGTTGCCGAACGTCTCTCTCTCCGATGTGTTGGCAATTCGCAGGCTTCCTTCTAAACGTGACACTGTACCTGTAGTTCTCGTGCGATTCGTGTCACTTTCGGTCAAAGAGTCTTGGTCTGCTGCACGCGGTTCCCTCAGGCAATTGCACCAGTCTGGGGCACTGCCTAAACTGTGTTTCAATGACAACCTGACAAAGTTCAATCGTGATCTGTTCTGGCACGCGAGGACTGCAGCAAAAGACAAAGGCTATCTCTTCGCTTGGGTAAAGACGGGAAAAATCTATGTTAAAAAGACTGAAGATGCTCCACTCCTCCGAATAAGCAAACTGTCCGACATCGCTAAAATACAATGAACTTCATGGCTCTTGCTTCTGAAGAGCTTGCTAACTTCAGCGTCCTACGGGATACGCTTCGCAGCAGTAAATCAGGTCTTGAGGTTACAATTATTATCATAAATATTCGCAGTATGCGTAAGTAGTGCGACGAATTCAAACATATCGCTGAAGCAGCATCTGAGCTTATAGATGTGTTTGTTATAACCGAAATAAATATTCCTAAATCCTGTGTTAGTTTGTTCACCTTGCCAAGCTACCAAGTTCCCACTTTGTAACTCGAACACGCCGCCGAGGCGGAGGCATTGCTATCTTCGTTCGCGATCATTTCGAGGTAGCTGATATTGATGTAACCTTCACTCATGTAGAATGTTTAGCTATTAGATTGGCAAATGGCGCGATATCTATGGTACTTTTTACAATTTACCATCCTCCTTTATGCAGCGCAACTAGATTTTTGATTGAATTAGGGGAAACGCTTAAAAAACTCAGCGCAGTGGATCAATTATGTTTAGTCGGCGACCTAAATATAAATATATTGTGTCCTGTCCAACCTATTGTTTCTGACTATTTGGGATTGCTTTCGTCACATGGTCTTGAGTGCACTGTAAATGTTCCTACGTGTGAAGACGTGGTATGTGATAAGCTGGTTACATCGTGCTTGGATCATATCTTTGTCAGGGCCGAAAACTTTTCTTTTGCTTCCTACGTCATCACTAAAAAGTTGGCTGATCATTATTTTGTGGCCTGTCGCCTGTCGGCTAACTCTGCTTCGTCTAGAGCATATACGGTGGAAGGAAATTCAGATAGCGACGTTCGTTTTTCTTTCGTGAACAAAAATAATTTTGATAGTTTGGTGTCTGACTTCAATTGGTCGGCGTTAATGCTGAGCGGTTCCCCTGGTACGGTTTATGAACACTTATGTAAACAGCTGAAAACGTTCGAACGTTCCAGCACGGTTTTGGTGTCCAAAAAGCGCCGTAAGGATTGCTGCTGGATAACTTCCGAGGTGAGGCAGGCTATCTCGTACAGAGATTGGTTGTGGAAACGGGTTAAGCGGTCACCTGAAGACCATTAGTTGCGCATAAATTATAAAACCGCACGTAATAGGGTCGTCGCCCTCTTACGAGCGGCCAAGCGCCGGCATTACTTTAAACAATTTAATCAACATTCAAAGAATCCGAGGAAGACCTGGTCTCTTGTGAACGCTTTACGCGGTCATGTGAGCAATAGTTGTTCCATTTTTTCATCGTTCCACGATGATCCGATTGATGTAGCAAATGAGTTTAATCGGGCTTTTAGAAACGTACCTGAATCCTCGGAACTTTCTGGTGGGCCCTGCACACTTAAAGACTCCATTCCCTGTTCAGCGTTTTTACCTCGTTTATCCAAATCTGACCTCAAAACCATTGTGTTCAGTTTTCGTTAGAATAAGCCTGCCGGTTTGGACGGTATGTCTAATATTACACTTCGTAGAAATTTCGAGCCTTTAGCAGATGTCGTTCTTTTCATTTTAAATGGCTTCATAAACGGTGCAGATATTCCCATGGTACTAAAAACTGCTATTGTACGTCCTCTCCACAAAGCAGGTCCGAAAGATAATGTAAACTCATATAGGCCCATTTCTATACTGCCCATCCTGTCTCAAATATTAGAAAAATTTCTTCTGATAACGATGTCCTCCTTCCTTGAAACATTTTACGTAATTTCCCCTCGGCAGTTTGGTTTCGTTGCCGGACGTGGAACTATTACACTGTTGGAAGAATTTGCGGACGAACTGTACTCCGCTTTTGAATGCAATCTCTTCGCCTGTGCTTTATTTTTAGATATAACAAAAGCGTTTGACTCTGTTTGCCATAAAATATTGTTACGCAAACTATACTTATTAGGTTTCCGGGGGCCGTTTTACGATCTACTAAATCAATAGGCAGTTTTAGCATATCGGTACCGTGTTTGCCGTACCGTTTACCGTGTGAGTGCACAGCGTGAGAGTTACCGCGAAAGGTAACTTACCGGCATAGGCTTCACCGTCGCCAGTGGCTTCCGGTCACACGGTAAATGGTAACGCAAACACTGTAACGATATGCTAAAACTGCCTACTATCTATGCGGTCGATTTCAGGTTGTTGCTAAAGATAACCATTTAGAATTCAGCATTCCTCTGCTTTTATTAACCGGTATACCACAGGGTTCAATTTTATCTCCACTCCTCTTCAATCTTTACATGAATGATTTTCCTTCGGCAATTGTTAAATGTAGAGTCTATCAGTACGCCGATGACACAGTTTTACTTTCAAAGCATCTCAACAATTGGAAGAGCGGTAAATGTTTTACTAAGTGACATAAATAACGCGGTACGTTAGTTTTCTCAAATTCGCATTACTATAAATTCCAACAAAACTAAAATGATTTGCTTTCGAAATTCATTGAAAAATACATTGATCAATATTCCTGCATATTTACATGACCATCACCATCCTTGCCAATGTATTGTGGTTGAATATGTTGAATATGTCAAGTATTTAGGAATTTTTTTTGACTGTGCATTGAAGTGGCAACACCATTTATCGTATGTTTGTGTGTAAGCTTCGTAAGGTGGCGTGTGTACTATTTAATATGAAAACTTTTGTTTCTATGCTTGTTAAGAAAAGTATCGCGCATGCTCTCGCATATAGTGTTTTAAGATGTGGCATTACCATTTTTGGTAGCTGTTCTTCACGTTGGAAAACTCGAGTTGATTCTGTTCTGAAAAACATATTAAAATCTACAGCTTATGGTTGTCGTATGTGCAATTCTACAGATATTTTCAAAGCGTTGTACTTGCGTTCATTTGATAGTCTTGTTGTACAAACTGTAGTAACCACTCACTTTTGGGTCTGATTTTAAGGTTGAAAACAAGCCTGTTAGATTTGTGCGTTCGCAACCTCGTTTTGTTGTTCCTCGTTCACGTACTCGGTACGGTACGGCACGGAGATGTGCTTATGTAGCCAAAATATTTAATGAGTTGCCGGAAGAAATTTTTTTGGCCTCTTCAGAAAGGCAACTTAAGAAAACTTAGAACGATTACATGGTACAGTTTCCTGATTGTTTGTAAATTTTGTATCTCTCATTATACGCATACCTATCTTGTTAGGTGCCTATGTTTTGTTGATATCTAGGTGACATTATGTACTTATTTGCCTTTTTTTTTCGCTTCGTCGACTTGCCGGGCCACGTCCCTCAAGCCTAAATAGGCTTTGACGGGCCCGCTACTCTGTACTTGCACAAATACGGGCAATAAAGTATTATTGATTGATTGATTATTATTATTTTAGCAGTGTGCAACTGCTTTCGGAGCTCCAGCTAAGCGTGCCTATTAAAACCACAAGAAAATGTCATCCTTTTCGTACTCTCAGCTCCTGTAACCGACATTGCCCGCTGTTCAGGCTGCAGAGCACGTGTAACTTCTACTCTGCAGAAGTAGATATTTTTAACAGCTCCCTCAATCAGTTCAGTTCAGACACTTCCAGAATTCTCTTTCGCTAATATGCTCCCTCTTATTCTCTTACATGGAACTATATGGAATATTTCTTTGCTCAGTCATACTGAATGGATCTTGTTCTAGTTATAGTAACTTCTTTTTACCTGCTTGCCTTAATGTATAAGAGTATGCTGTTTATATGACTCTTTTGTTTTTTTCCGTTTTATGGATTGCTGTTATAAGGTTACTCGATTATCTGTAGTGTGAAGATGTTCTGTTTCATCGGTACGATGTATTTTGTTGTATCCTGTCTGTTTTGTTTGTGTTAATTGCATGTAGTGTATACGCTATCTACGTTTTGTAGTAATTTGTACGGTATACTCTGTAATATAAATTCTAAAAGTTATTTTTTTTCTACTTTTTATATTTTATACGCTGTCAAAGTGTTCTTTCCTTTCAATTTTTGCTTTCCTTTTTTTACCTGTATCCATCTGTGTACCAGCACCAAGGCCTCACGGCTGTTCCTGGGCACAATGAATATACATGATTGATTGATTGATTGATTGATTGATGATGATTATTATTATTATTATAACTTTTATTTTCTTGACCTCGATGTTTTTGATGGGTCATAGGTATCGTTTTCCTCCAAGGTTTCTACCGTTATAAGATAACATCACATGTGCAATTTGTTTATATCCTTCTCTTTTACTTTATCTGGCGCATTGTTTTATGTATGTATGTATGTATATTATCTGACTTTTCGTCATTATCATTGGCTATGTCTCATACCGTATTAATCTACTTTTGTCCTGTCGTCCTAATATTTCTGTGCGCATTGTGTCTCTGATAGTTTTCTTCTGAACAGTCATCTTGTTTCATTGTGTTATTCTTAGTTTTATTTTCTTTTTTGTGCGCCAGCATCAAGACCTCTGGGTTGTTCCTGGGCACGCTAAATAAATGATTGATTGATTGATTGATTGATTGATTGATTGATTGATTGATTATTAGCAATTTTCTTCTATTATGCAAGAAGGTATGCGCAGATTCATCCCGCGTAAGCGGCCCAGGAACTCTAAATTCCCCGCTTGGTTTTCAGGTGAGCTCCGCGTGGCCTTGAAACATAAGAAGCGTGCCCATCGGAAGGTTCGGCGGACAAATAGTGAGTCATGGCAACAGCAATTTCTTTATTACAGGTCTTTGTGCAAAGTGCTCTATAAGCGGGATCGGTTACTGTACATCTCTGCTGTTAAAAATGATGCTACGCGAAGTTCCAAATGCTTCTGGCAGTACGTCTGTTTTCGCTCCGGCACGAAGAGCCGAGAACACATCAGCCTTCTCGATGAAAAGGGAAATGATATCGCTTCTGTTGCCGATGCATTTGCTGAGCACTTTAGTTCAGTATTTGGACCCAATACCCTCTCCCGCGCCCGCGAACTGTCTTCTTCGAATTTCTGTATCACCCTTATAGGCGAAGAAGACGTTCTCAAGGCACTCAACCAGCTAAAGCCACCTATTTCCTCTGGTCTGGATGGAATTCCCTGCGCACTACTAAAAGCTTACGGGGTCATACTAGCTCCGATTCTTGCTTCTATATTTAACAACTGTATAAAATCATCTACCTTTCCGCGCCTTTGGAAAGTCGCGCGTATTGTTCCTGTGTTTAAGTCTGGTGTGAAAACAAAGGTAGAAAACTGCAGTCCAATTTCTATCCTCTGCTCGGCAAGCAAACTGTTCGAATCAATTTTGCACGTAATTTTGTAGAGTAGTGTCAAAAACATCCTTCTTCCTGAACAACACGGTTTTTTATCTGGCCGTTCAACTACTACAAACCTTGTGTCTTTTATGACCTTTGCCTCGGAAGCTGTGCATGGACGGGGTCAGCTCGATACCGTGTACTGTGACCTCAGCAAAGCGTTTGACGTAGGTGACCATTCCTTGCTTGTGCATAAAATGTGTACTTTTACATTCCCGTTTGCTTCGTGGGGTTACTCCACAGCTATCTTAATAATAGGTCATCTTTTGTCTCTGTTAATGATAAAGAATCTGCTGCCTACAATGCTTCCAGTGGTGTGCCTCAGGGTTCTGTTCTGGGGCTCCTTTTGTTTTCTTTGTTTGTTAATGACGTCTCAGCCTCTATAAATCACTCTTGTTTTCTGTTATATGCTGATGACATCAAAATATTTAAAGAAGTTACTAGCGCTGAAGATTGCATAGCTCTTCAATCTGATGTGGATGCTTTTAGCAACTGGTGCTCCGCGAACAAACTTGCTCTTAGTGGCACTAAAACGAAGATTATGTCCTACACTCGTAAAACAAACCCCATACTTTATCCGTACGTTGTGAAAAGTGTGCCACTACCGCGTGTGTTGAAAATATCTGACCTTGGAGTGGTATTTGACAGTGCGCTAAACTTTTCTCCTCATGTGGATTCGATTTCTAAGCGCGCCCTTCGCCGCTTGGGGTTTGTCTGTCAAATATCAAGAGAATTCAGCAACCCTGTCTCACTACTAAAACTTTATTTTTTTTTTAGTTTCCTCTGTTGTTTGGAACGGCACGTGCCAGTCGAACAGTAATAAACTTGACAAAGTGCAAAATAAGTTCATATCTATCCACAAACATCGTTTCTCCCACCACAGTGACAATGGTTCATACTTTTTTACTTCTAATCCTCTCCAAAGATTGAATTCAAGACGAACCAATGCTGACCTAACTTTTTTATTTAAACTTGTACACGGGATTATTTCTTGTTCGGAGTTGCTTGCAAATGTAAATCTTAGAGTACTGTCGAAACTTACCCATAAGTCTCCTATATATCGTACCCGTAAGACATGCAAATAGACACTGGACATTGTACCGCCTTCAAGAAACATACAATCTCTACTCCCATAATATTGACCTGTTTCATACACCCCTTCGGTCTTACATGTGCGACCTTCTGACTTCTGTCTCTCCCTGACTTGGTTCCGACCAGTTTTGTTCTATTTTCATTGCCTTACTTCCGTTTATGTTGCTCGCATTTGTTACTGTTCCCACTCATATATATCTATATCTGCCCGTTTGTATTGTCAAATTTTTATGACACTGTGTTTTATCGTTTCGTGATTGTTCAAACTTTAGTGTGCCGAAATTATAGATTTTGTTAAATGACCTTTATTCTTCATTCTAGTTTTTTTCTTCGCTTGTATTTTGTTGTTGTTCTCACGCGTGGATGTATTTGTGTCGTCGTCTGTATTTTCCTTAAGTGCGCCAGAACAAAGGCTACGGCTGTACCTGGGCACTATAATAAAGAGATTGATTGATTGAGAATAATTGATTGCTTTCTTTTATGTATATATTACGGCTTTCTTTTTTGTATATTCCCCCTATCCATGTCTGGTTTTCTTTACTTGTACATTCCTTCCACGCTCCTTTTCTTACCTATAAGTTATCTTGATTCACTCCGTTTCCGTGCAACTAAACTTTGTTAACATTTACGTATATATTTGAAATTATCTGTGTATGACGACCAATTGATTGATTGATTGATTGATGATTGATTGATTATTATTATTGTTGCTTTCTTTTTATGTATATATTACGGCTTTCTTTTTTGTATATTCCCCTTATTCCTTGTCTGGTTTTCTTTACATGTACATTCCTTCCATGCTATTTTTCTTACATATGAGTTATCTTGATTCACTCCGTTTCCGTGCAACTAAACTGTGTTAACATTTATGTATATATTAGAAATTACCTGTTTATGATGACCAATGGCGAGAGGTCACATGCCTTACGGCGAGGCACTGTACTTGTTTTTGTTTATATGTGTGTGTTTGTGTTTTCTGTGGGTGCATGTATAACCTGGTGTACGACAGTGTGTAATTTTTTTGTGTGTGTGTCGGTATCGCTGTCCTTTAATTGCATTACCTGTGAGGCGTGGGCATCTTACGTTGCCTGTTTTTTTTCTTCGTGCTGTTCCTGGGCACGTAATAAACGATTGATTGATTGTTGATTGATTATTTATAATATTGTAAGACTGGTGAGTGGCCCTTTCTGTGAAAATTCTGCGCCTGCTCGGCAATGGAGGCGGCGGGTAGTACCTGCGACACAGTCCATGCAAGAGAACCATCGCATTTCCCTTGTTTGCAACAACAGCAATGCGCTCTCTGAATGGGCGACCTTGGCGGAGACGCAGCCGAACTCCGCGAAATGCCCTTCAACGCCCTCGAGAGACTTTGTTTTTAGGACGGACGAGGTTGCCAATTTGAGAGAGGCCAACGACAGCCTAAGTAGCGAGAACGCACGTGATTTCACCCAGGAGGCAGGCATAATTGCTTCGCTGCGGGCGGACGTTTGTAGCCTTTGAGGAAGCGGCGACCACGGGCCCCTCCCTTCTCTCCCTCACGGTCTGCCTCCTGTCCGACACCTGAGCTGGGTAGGGCTCGGCCGACAAGTACCCCACAGCGTGGGCTACATTCATCGTTCGCCGCTGTTGTGGCGAAAATCGGCGGAAACCCTTCTTATTACACGCCCGAGCAGCGGCAACAAGCCGACTCGTCACAAGGCCACTCGTCACCCGAAAACTCGTCATAGACCAACTCTTCACACTGCACTTTTGGTACAGTGCCATCTCGATATAGGAACTCTCGGGCAAGGTGCCTTTTCCTCGCATAGATTTCGTTGCACGGTGACCGTGTGAACAAAAGCCAAGAAGCCATGACCGGTATTTGGCGTTGATAGCCGATCTTAGGCTGGTTTCTACAATAGTAAATTCGTTACCGCTGTTTAGGATGGCGTGGGGAGGTCAGTGCAAACCAGCAGGTCGCATAAAGAGCTGTTTTTTTCTTTTGGGGGAAAGGGGGGAGGGGTGAGAGGTCAGCGCGTGCGCACTTCAAGTGCTGATCGTCAGGGGTGTTGATCTGGTGTACGTCCGTATTTTTGAGCGTATACCCTGCCCTTGCATTCAACCCGCACCCCAATGGTCAGTCTGCGAATAAAAAAAAGAAATGGCGAAGGTTGCACTAACTTCCGCAAAGCTTGACCCATAGCTATGCTTGAGGATATTTTTCTATGTAAACACTGAAGGACACACCACCACTCATTGCATTATGTTTGAAATTGTTCCTTTGATTGATTGCGGATGTTTAACGCGCCGACGCTACACTGGCGACGAGGCGCGCCGTAGTGAAGGGCTCCGAATTAATTTGACCGCCTGGGGATATTTATTATGCGTGCGCCGAAATCTCGTATACACGGGCGTTTTCACTTTTCGAGTCCATCAGAAAAGCGGCCGCCGCGGCCGGGAATCGAACCCGCCTTATTGTGCTCAATAGCACAATGTCGTATCAACTGAGATTTGTTTTCGTTTTCTCCGTGCTATCTGATGCAAATTTGAAAGTAATAATCTCGGTATGACGACGCATTCACCTAACTGCCTACGTCAAAATCTCGGAAAGCACACTGGCTCACCTACATCATTTTTAAATGGGCGACGGATAGCAGGCAGAAACATCGCTTTAACGTTCCGAAACAAGCTCGTAATGCGAGTTTTCTATGTGAGAAAAATTCCGATGATACCAGAATTCCTCGTACGAAATGCCCTATGACGAGTTTGCATTCCTGACCAGTTTACCTGTGAAGCGTTGGCCTATGACGAGTGGACTTGTGACGAGTGGGCCTAGACCCCTGAGCAGCTACCCCGGTACCAGCAACCTCTGCGCCAACTTCTGTGTTCCCCGAGGAACATTGCGATGATTCGGCCCTGACAAACAAAGAGAGTGGTGTGCGACGTGTGTGGGTGAGTCTGATTCGTGTCGCTTCACTGTGGTGCAGCGTTTGAAACGTCATTGGCATAAATTTGTGTCAACACTGTCACCTTGCACCACTTAAGCGCAACAGATCGAGCACTTGTCGACAGTGCACGCCCTACGTCTGGCTTGCCAGCGGCTGAGAACAAAGTATACCTCATACTTCTTATTCTGTGTCACCGTCGTTGAAGTGTGGGTGATTCGTTTTTCTGGACCAAAGGCTGTCTTTACAAGCCCTTTCATTGCAAGCAGCATTCCGACATGTTATGTCCCACCGATGTTGAAAATGACGACTAAAAGATGCTAAAGGGTGGACATTTATTATGAGAACGTGCGCAGCCATCGCACCAATCCGACTGAATTCTTTTAAAACGCGATTTTTTCAAATTTTCCAAATATTGTTATTTCTGAAACCTGGCTTTCTGATGACATTAGGTCTTAAGAGTATTTTACAAAAATTAACCAACTTTCCGTAAAAATAGGGACTTTTCTGTGGAGAAAGAAAAGGGACGGGGGTGTTAGTGGTGGTCGATAGTGCTTTTCAATCTATCCTGCGTCATGAAATAGAGGGCGACAACGATTCTGTCTGGCTTGACATTCGTCTGACTGGTGGTTAGAAGATTTTACGAGGTGCGTTTGGCATTCCACCTGATGTTTCTATAACGGCTTAATAAAGATTCTGATATCTGTAAAAGAGGTTCACTCATCACACCCCAATCACCAGCATATCATTCTGGGCGTTTTCAATACCCCGGATGTACAATGGAAACATGTTACCCATCAACACTCAAATTGTTACGTACACCACAAATCCAGAATGATTTTAAGTTTCGTAGACTTCAAATCCATGGTGCAACCTAATATAATTACACGTCTCAAAATATCTTAGAGCTTTGTTTTTCAGACTATCAAAACATGCGAGTGTCGTTGCCTCACATATCGTTTGTGCAACCCGACATGCTTTATCTCATTTTCTGGTTTCGGCTCCAGTTTTGATTCATGATTTGATTGATTGATTGTGGGGTTTAACGCGCCGACGCAACGCAGGTGATGAGGCGCGCCGTAGTGGAGGGCTCCGGGTTAATTTTGACCACCTGGGGATCTTTATCGTGCGCCGAAATCTCGTACACACGGGCGTTTTTGCTTTTCGCCTCCATCAGAAAAGCGGCCGCCACAGCCGGGAATCGAACCCGCGACCTCGTGCTCAGCAGCGCAACGCCTTAGCCACTGAGCCACCGCGGCGGGTCAGTTTTGATTCAGCATTGGAGGCCTACACTGAAGAATAATGAATTCCCTCCCTACTGTTATCCCCGTGGGATTATATTGGCTTGTATAGCTTGTTTTCTTCGTTCGTTTGGTTGGAAATTTATGAACTTCCTGATTGCGATACGCAGGTCGGGCGGTTCTCTGAAACAGTCAAAGGCGGCATTAATCACTTTATAGCCAAGTGCAAACTGTGCCGTTCAAACCACCCATTTTGGTTCATAAATGAACCTCGTGCCACCCTTAAGGTAAAAGATCACTGCCACAGAAAATATAAGAAAACCGGGCTTGGCGAATAAAAAGAGGATTTCCGCTCTTACTGTAAAACATGTAAAAGTATTTATGAGCAGGACCAGCACTCTTGTCTCTTATGTGTGGAGAGTAGCGTTAACTGCCTGTCTGCAACATCCTGGAGGTATATGCGATCCCATAACAGTAACTCACATGAGCAAATCCCTCTTGTTGATTGCTCTAGAAAAGACGTTTGTGATGTTGCCAAACATGTTGCTAACTGGTGCTCCGATAACAGATTAAACTTTTATCCTGCAAAAAAAGGTCATGTCTTATACCCGCCCGAAAAATGAACCCCATTTTCTTTTGCTACAGTATCGATGATGCTTTTCTGTTTAGAGTCGACAAAATAAAAGACATCGGACGGCTCTTTGCCAGGGCCTTAACATTCTTGCCTCATGTCACTCAATTGACTCGGCGAGTACTCCGCTCGCTGGGTGCTCAATGCATGTTTTCACGAGACTTCGAGTCTCCTCATTCGTTCCTAAAACTTTTTATGGCACTTTGTATTCCCCAACTTGAATATGCCTCTGTCATTTGGAATAGAACCTGCATATGTAATTGTCAACGTGTAGAGCGTGTAAAGACCAAATTTTTATCAATATTTTTGCATCGTTTTTTCTCTGAGCATATCCCGATAACTGTTTCTTTAAGTTACCGGCGAACGCGCTCAGATCGTTTTTTCTTATACAAACTGCTTCATGGTGCAACTTCATGCCCGGAACTGATTGCAGCAATCGGTTTTCGTGTTCCGAAAAAAGAAACAATGCTTAACCCCCCTTTTCACACACACCTGCAAAAATTAGCAGATTTTCTCCTCTTGATAAACTGCAACGCCTATATAACCTTCACACCAGGGGAACTTGATATTTTTTGCCTTCCCCTTGGGGGGTTTTTGGCCGGGCGGTTAGCCGTTGCGCGCTAACTTCATTTCGACTGTACTCGTGTTCCTCAGTTATTTTCCTCATGTGTGCGTTGTTGTCACAGAGTTTGTTCTCATTTGTTCGTATATGTTGTTGGTGCTTTGGGCGTAATCGTTTTATGTACTATGACACATTTCTGTAGTCTAGTCTTCATACATATTTTGAAGTGCACTGGCCAGGCCACAGTAACAACTGTTTCTATAACTTACCACTTTTTTGTGATTAGTTACAAATATTTCCTGTACATTGTTTAATTATTTTTTGTGTAATTGATGCTTCGTCCGTAAGGTATGGTCATTGTACAATGTGTTTCGGCAATGTACCCTAATTTACAGTCGCTGTTAGTCCTGTAACAAAGTTTGGATACGACTTTATTTTTATTCTCGGTAGTATTCTCGGTTTTTTATTGTGCTTTACTCACCCTCCTTTTTTGCTGGCGGTTTATGGGTCAGCCACTGATGTATTTAAATGCGGACCTTTTTGTCTTCTCAGTGCGGCAGCACGAAGTCTGTTGAAAAAGATGACGCCTCGCCTTCCCTACTTTGAAGAGGAAGGAGAAAGAAGCATTGAGCTACCGTTTTGTCCATTCATATTTGGGTTCTCTAGTGCATTTTTTCACATTAAATCTCCCAAATATTGCGAGAAAAGCGCAAAAGGAGCTGCCCTACCCGAAGAAAGTAAAAGAGTGGCTGGTTCATCGTTCAACACGGCTCATTCCAGACCCAAGCCGCACCAGAGGATTTGGGTTGTGAGGATGGATAGAAAACACACAAACCCAGTGGCTAACAGTTCAAAATCAGCCGAAAAAAGAAAGCGAATGAAAAGAAAAAGGGATAGAGTGCCTTTGCTTCCGGAAAAAGTTTGAGGGGCGCGAAATCAAACAAAGAAAGCGAACTTCTGACAGGAACAAAAATACCTGCCGGCGAACAAAGCCTCTTGGACCCACAAGCATCACAACTTTCATAGGTTTGAGGACTCCTGTCTACACAGAAGGTGAAGCGGCTGCTTTGCCACGTAACGGGTCTACGCTTCGGCACCGAAGGAAGTACCTTTGTCATTGCTGGAAGCAGAAGCGGCCATGTTCCCGACGCCGCTTGCGTCTATGTATATTTGTGATGTTGCTTGTCAAGTGGACTGATTTTCCGCCATAGAGTGTAATCACACAGTGAAACTTCTAGATATTTTCTCGAGGGGGAGGATGTTGAAAAAGATGACGCCTCGCCTCCCTCGTGCCCATCATCATCATCATCATTCTTGTTGTGTTTCAATAAAGCGTTCTGCCGAACGGGTCTTGCCGGCTCGTCGTCCCTTTCTCTACAAAGGCTTCGGCTGTTCCTGGACATGTTAGTAAAGGTGGCTTGGTTGATTGATTGATAATTGCTATTATTCAACAGTTATTTTCGCTGCGCAGCAAGAACCGTAAGGTCTTGGTGCTCGTGCACCATATACAAAAGATAAAAAACACTAAAATTAAGATGACACGACAAAAAACAACCGTATTTATGACAGAAACAATAAAGTAAAAACAGTTACAGAAACCTTCCACATCTTCAATCTAGACATCACGGCCCCAACCCACCAGAGCCTGAACAGCTCCCAGGGTCAGATCTCTGATCCCGAATGCCAGAAACAAACTCATACCTACCTGTTTAGAGGCCTCAAGGAGCAAAACATTACGGCTGTCAGGCGCACTGGTGTTCTAAGAGAAAAGAAGTACATATAGACGACACATGTTATCTTTACAATCAACCGACTCAAACTTCCTGAACAAATAACGGCAGGTTTTTTGATGTTCAATCTATCCCTACACACCTAACCCACGCGGTGGCTGGGGATATATAGAATGCACCCACAATGAGTAGCTTCTCGCCCCTCGTGAAGCCAACCTCAAGCCAGACTGATTCATCTTGGCTCTCGGGGTCACCTCGAATTATAAATTTAATACTATTTAAAAAAATAGTAATAATATATAATAATATTAATATTAATAAGAATATAATAATAATATAAAAATAATCAATCAATCAATCAATCATGTTTATTTACGTGCCCAGCAACAGCCACAGGCCTGAGTGCTGGCGCACGGATAGTTACATAAAAACAAAATACAAGAAACTAGCAGGAAACAAACAAGCGACAAGACACACACAAATTGCAGTAGATAATGACAGCAATAAAGCACAGGCGGAGCCTGGGTACAGGTAAAAAAATAAAAAAAGAAGTTGCCTTTGTTGCTCTGCCTGTCGTAAAGGCCAAACGACAGGCAGAGCAACAAATTTTGACAGCAATACAACAAAAACAACGGCAAGAGTGTAGCGACAAATGATAAGACGAACAAATGACAGTAAACAGTTCAAAAATAGGCAACTATCAGTTGGATAGACACAACCGCAGAAAGACAAAATTCAACAAAGAAAAAAAAAGAATGACAGACATATCATAGATGTTTTTAATAATAATAATAATCAATCAATCAATCAATCAATCAAATCAATCAATCAATCAATCATGTTTATTTACGTGCCCAGGAACAGCCAGAGGCCTGAGTGCTGGCGCACGGGTAGTTACATGAAAACAAAATACAAGAAACATATAGCAAGAAACAAACAAGCGACAAGACACACACAAATTGAAGTAGTGAAAATGACAGAAATAAAGCACAGGTGGAGCCTGGGTACAGGTAAAAAATAAAAAAAGAAGATGCCTATGTTGCTCTGCCTGTCCGGATCCAGTGATTCTTAGCACCCTCTGCTGCGTCACAGGTCAGACCGCCGCCGCGGTCAGTTGCTTTGCAGCCGCTGGGGACTGAGGGCCGAGGGTTAGTTGGCGTATTCATGGGAGGTTGTGGCCGGTACTACACCAGGGTGGCCAATCCTGCTCTGGTGAGGGAGCGCATTACCGGCAATGGTCGCCGGGGTTCGGTCCGCACCCCAAGCCTCTTTGTGCAATTCCATCAATACGCGGATTTTTTTTTTAATCCGGTGGGAATTGTCCGGCACCGGGATTCGAACCATGGTCCTTCTGCACGCGAGGCGGGTGTTCTACCTCTGCGCCATCGCTGCAACCCCGGACAGGCCGCCAATGGAATCTGAACCTGGCAAGGTTTAACGTGCGAACCTTATCTAGCGAAGCAAGTCTCGAGGTGTTGTTCGAGGAATTAGAGGGCATTAAATGGGATGTAATAGGGCTTAGCGAGGTTAGGAGGGCAGGCGAAGCCTTCACGGTGCTGAAAAATGGACACGTCTTATGTTACCGTGGTCTAGAGGACAGAAGAGGACTGGGAGTGGGATTTCTAGTCAATAAAAGCATAGCTGGCAACATAGACGAATACTACAGCATTAACAAAAGGGTAGCTGCTCTTGTAATTAGGCTCAATAAGAGGTACAAGCTCAAGGTGGTGCAGGGCTACGCGCCCACATCCAGCCACGACGACCAAGTAGTGGAACGCTTCTATGAAGATGTGGAATCGGCAATGGCTAAAGTAAAAACGCAGTATACTGTAGTTATGGGGGACTTCAATGCTAAAGTAGGCAAGAATCAGGCTGGAGACAAGGCAGTTGGGGAACTATGGTCTGGGCTGTAGAAATAGCAGGGGGACCTACTAGTTGAGTTTGCAGAACGGAATAACCTACGCATAATGAATACCTTCTTCTGTAAACGGGAGAGTCGGAAGTGGACCTGGAGGAGCCCGAATGGGGAGCACAAAAATGAAATAGACTTCATATTATGCGATAACCCTGGCGTCGTGCAGGATGTGGAAGTGCTCGGAAGGGTAAGGTGTAGTGACCACCGTATGGTAAGATCTCGAATTAGGCTAGAGTTGAGGAGGGACCGCAACAAGCTAGTACGAAAGAAGCCGATAAATGAGCAAACAGTAAGACGTAAAGTAGAAGAATTCAGGATCGCGCTGCAGAACCGATATTCCGCCCTTAACGAGGAAGCCGAGCTTACGACACAGGAAGCCAGCGACAACCTTACACGCATTCTCACGGAGTGTGCAGTAGAAGTCGGGGCACTATGGCTAGACAGGATACTGGTAAACTTTCACAGGAGACGAAAGATCTAATCAGGAAACGGCAAACCATGAGAATCTCTACCGCAGCTGACATAATAGAACTAGCAGAGCTCTCGAAGTTAATCAATAAGGGCAAGAAGCTGACATACGGAAGTATAATATGGAGAGTATCGAATACGCTGTAAAGAACGGAGGTAGCCTGAAAGCAGTAAAGAGACGTCTTGGCGTGGGGAAAAATTCAGATGTATGCACTTAAGGATAAGCAAGGCAATGTCATCACAAATAGGGATAAAATAGTCACAGTGGCCGAGGAGTTCTATAGGGATGGTACAGTAGCCGGGACATAGAGGATATGCCGAACGAGACAGTAGTTCACAGGAGATAGACATCCCACCAGTAACGACCGAAGAAGTAAGGAAGGCTTTGAAAGAAATGAAAGGGGGAAAAGCACCTGGTGAGGATCAGATAACAGCAGACCTCTTGAAGGATGGCGGAGAAATTGTACTTGAAAAACTGGCAAACCTGTATACGCAATGCCTAATGACCGCGAACATCATCCTAATCCATAAGAAAGGCGACATGATGGACTTGAAAAACTACAGGCCGATCAGCTTACTATCAGTCGTCTACAAGGTATTACCAAGGTAATCGCTAACCGAATCTCTGCAACCTTAGATGTCAGTCAACCTAAAGAACAAGCAGGGTTCCGTGAAGGTTATTCAACAATGGACCATATTCACACGATCAATCAGGTGATAGAGAAGTGCGCTGAGTATACTCAACCCCTATATATAGCCTTCATAGATTATGAGAAAGCATTTGACTCGGTCGAAACCCTAGCAGTCATTCAGGCATTACGGAACCAGGGGGTAGATGAGCATTATGTAAGAATACTAGAGGATATCAATAATGGGTCTACAGCTACTATCATCCTCCATAAGGAGAGCAGTAAAATACCTATAAGGAAGGGTGTCAGACAAGGAGACACAATCTCTCCGATGTTATTCACAGCATGCTTACAATAGGTATTCAGAACGTTGGATTGGGAACGGGTGGGAGTAAGGATTAATGGAGAATTCCTCAGTAACCTCAGATTTGCTGATGACGTTGCCTTGCTAAGTAACTCGGGGGACGAATTGCAAAGCATGCTTTCCGTACTGGGCGAACAGAATAGAACTGTGGGCCTGAAAATTAATATGCAGAAAACTAAAGTAATGATCAATAACCTCAGGACAGCACAGCAGTTTGAGATAGATGGCGAGGCAGTGGAAGTGGTAAGCGAATATATATACTTAGGCCAAGTTGTGACCCCAGATTCCAACCATGAGGCAGAGATAATTAGAAGGATCAGAATGGGGTGGGGTGCATGTGGCAGACATTATCAGATAATGAATAGCAGCCTACCATTGCCGTTGAAGAAAAAAGTGTATGACAGCTGCATCTTACCGGTACTCACCTACGGTGCAGAAACTTGGAGGCTCACTAAGAGGGTTCAACTTAAATTGAGAACGACTCAGCGGGCAATGGAGCGGAAAATGATAGGTGTAACATTAAGGGACAAGAAGAGAGCGGAGTGGGTGAGGGAGCAAACTGGTGTTAAAGACATATTAGTAGAAATTAAGAAGAAGAAATGGACTTGGGGAGGGCATGTAATGCGAAGAAAAGATAACCGCTGGTCATTAAGGGTAACAGAGTGGATCCCTAGAGAAGGCAAGCGCTGCAGGGGGCGGCAGAAAGTTAGATGTGCAGATGAGATCAAGAAGTTTGCGGGGATAAATTGGTCACAGTTGACACAGGACCGAGGTAATTGGAGAATAATGGGAGAGGCCTTTGCCCTGCAGTGGGCGTAGACAGGCTAGTGATGATGATGATGATGATGATGATGTTGCTCTGCCTGTCGTAAAGGCCACACTACAGGCAGAGCAACAAAGTTTGACAGTAATACAACAAAAACAAATGATAAGATGAAGAAATGGCAGTAAACAGTTTCAAAAATGGGCAACTATCAGTTGGATAGACACAACCGCAGAGAAACCAAATTCCAGAAAAATAAGAACGACAGACATATTATACGTGTTTAGCATACTGTATTCAACAGCGCTGTATGGTAAATTGTAAAGGATTTCTGAAAGATGTCAAGGCATTGAAAGAAGCGGTTGTAACAATTCTGTATTCTGCGAACAGGAGAATGATTGGAGTTGAGCGCAGCGGTCAAGAAAGGGCGATGCGACCTGGTGGGCCTTTGTGGAACACTGAACTCTAAACAGTTAAGCAGGTCTGCGAAGAAAGGTCACCATGAACAATTTTTTGAAGAAATGTAAGGTCTGCATGCATACGTCTGCAGTTCAAGGAAGGGATGGAAGGGACTATGGCTAAGTCAGAATCACGATGAAAACTATGATTGTGTTTACGGTGCGTAAATATGGGTAAAAACGTCTTCTGCACACGTTCTATTAAATCACTACTAGATTTGGAGATGCCGTTCCAGGCAACAGAAGCATATTTTAACTGTGGTATACATATGGCATTGTATAGCATTAGAAATGGATCTGGAGAAGAGAATTTCTTTGTAATCCGACACACATTTCCAAGGCTTCGGAGTGGTCGCGGGTGATGAGCCTAATATGAGGAGAAAAAGAGAGGGTACTGTCGAAAAGCACCCCTAGGTCCCTAATCTCCTCAACCCTTTGCAGAGGAGCACCCTCAATACTGTAGGAAAACAGCAGGTGGTGGGTTTTCCGGCTGTACGTGACAACCATTGCTTTAGCTGGGTTTAAAATTGGACAGTTTTTTCTGCACCAGACCGATAATTCTGACATATCCCTCTGCAAGGCACAGCAGTCCTGAACACCGCTAAGGTGCCTAAATATTTTGACATCATCAGCATAGAGAAGAAAAGAAGAGTTTGTTAACACTGTTGACACATCATTGATAAAGACAGAAAACAATAATGGACCCAGCATGAGACCCTTGGGTACACCACTTGTTGCAAGGTAAACACTAGACTTTTTGTCGTAACATCTACATAAGAGGACCGGTCAAGGAGATAGTTAAGACAACAAGGCAACAAGGTTTGCGTCTACACCGGACTTGGCAAGCTTGTTAAATAATAACTGATGGTTCACCACATCAAACGCCTTACTGAGGTAAAAAAATAACGTCCAACTGGCCGTTTTTACAAACTGCAGCCGAAGCATGTGTCATAAAGCTTGCAAGATTTTTGACCGTTGATCGACCCGAGAAAAAGCCGTGCTGATTTGGTATCAACTTTCTTGACGCAGGCAGCAACAACTTTGTGCAGAGCTGACTCTAAGTGTTTTGAGGCGACACAAAGGAGAAAGACCGGGCGATAGTTAGAAACGGCTGACTTATCACCAGACCTAAATATTGGAAAAATTCAAGCGATCTTCCATGCACGAGGAAATTTACCTAAAAGTAAGCAGTTATTATAAATGGAAGTAAGACAGGCACAAAAATGTTGCCGTAACCCTTCATGAGGGCTGCTGGAATTCCCTCTCCACCAGAGGAAAATGATGGTTTCATCCGTTGAAGGCTATCATTGACAATTTTTTCATCGAACATAGGTGTGAAAATTAGAGTTTTTAAACGATAGGCGTTCGTCGTTGCCATCTAGCAGTTGAAAGACAGAATGAAAGTACTAAGCAAAGCTGGTGGCAACATCCTCAATCGTTTCACCATCGGAATTAAGCAGGCTAACGTGTTCTTTAGACGCCTTAGAACGGCCGCGTACATACCTCCAGAATTGAGCCGGTTTCTGAGAATCAGCAGCCTCTAACGATCCTATATAGAGCTGGTGGTCACGCAGGTAGAGGATTTTACAAAGTCAGCCATACCGACTAAACTCCGCTTTCCACTTGTCAAGCCCATAACGCTTGGCCTTTTTGTGGGCGCTGTCCTTGCGTCTAAGGAAACTTCGAAGTTCTGTAAAAAACCAGTGGGGAAATTTGGAAGGAACAGGCCTATAACAAGGGATATACTTTTCCATGCCACTTATGACGATTTCGGTAAAACGTCGAACCTGTTCGTCAACGTCATTGACATCGAAAACACTAGACCCTTCAGCAGATGAATAAAAGTGATACAGCCCAGCATAACCTTCACGCTTGAAAGCGTATCGCGGGACTGCACAATTGTCAGCACCGCCAGAGCGATGCTGGGTCGCGACCGAGACAGAGACAAAAAGAGGGGGGTGAAACTTGTCGGGGTGCACAAGGGATATTTCGGAGGCCCACACTTGTACGTTTTTTAAGTTTGAGAAGCACACATCTAGAACATTACTACAAGAGTTTTCTATGCAGCAAAACTTCTGAATTGAGGTGAACGATTGAAAATCTAATAGCATGCTGCATTTCTGCGCTGCATAATGGTTTTTGTGCTCAAAGTAAAGACTGTTCCAGCAAATACCTGGGGTGTTGAAGTCTCCAAGTATAATGAGCTTACGGTTGGAGTGTGCATTTGAGACATTTTCTATAAATGTGAGTGTTCGATTAAATTCAGAAGGTAATTTATCCGGGCATATAAAGAATGCACCGATAAGTAGCTTCTCGCCCTTCGGGAGGCCTACCTCAAGCCAGACTGATTCGTCTAGGGTCTAGAGGTCAGCACGCCGCATGCACTGCACTGGATGATCAACGGCAACGAGAACCCCGCCACCTTTTTTGTTTAGGTCCAGTTAATTTTCTGTCGCTTTTAAAGATTTGATAGTCAGAAGGGAAATAGTCGGAAGACGAGATATCATCGGAAAGCCAGGTTTCAGTAATGACAACAGTAGAAAATTTAGAGCATACAATATTTTTTAAAAAGTCAGAGGACTTAGTTCGTAGACCTCGAGTGTTTTGATAGTATATGTCGAGACTATCGAACTTACTGATCATTTTCAGTTATTTCAGAGCTGTGCAGCATACCAGGGTGGACCTTGCCTTGGATCGGCTTGAAACGGCAGCCTTTTGGCCACACAGACGGGTCGCTCAGGCGCCTAAAACACCCCTCATTAACAGTTACGCAAGAAGAAAAGTAGGAGTCGTACTTGGTCCTAAGGCATTTGCACGACAATGGCGTAACTTGCACAGTTGGCAAGTGAGCCAACAGTTAAGCAGATGGGGTGTTAGCCGACAGTTTTGAAACAAAGATGACCCTGGAGCTCGGTGGTCGTGTACCACAACTAACTGAGAAGCTTCCGACCCACCCACGCGGGGAGGGCTCCTTTTCTTCTGCAAGTTCGTCGGCGGGATATTAAACGCAGTGTCGGACCTAGGAGGCGGTGGCAGAGGGTGGACCGAAGGGGAAACCAAAGTGCTCAAGGCCGTAGCAGGTTGACTGCTGGGGCGGTCAACGAACGGCGAAGCGGTGGTAGTGGACAGGAAGGGGGCACCTTCACCAGCTGCACCGGCGGCGGCTTCGGCGAACGACGACCTCGTAGGGATACCGGACTGCGGTGACGTCACCGGCCGCATGAAAGGATTAGCATGCTTCGGGGAAGCTGGCGGAGAAGGCAGGGGACGCGCGAGCTCCCCTCGCAGGCAGGGAACCTCCTCGCGCAGGGAAGCGACGATTGCAGCCTGCTGGGCAAGCCCAGCCACATTGTCCCGTCGCAGAAGCCGGTTCTCCTCGCGCCGCTCGGTGACAACATCCCCGAGGAAAGAGAGGCTGGCGCAGGCTTCGACAGGAGATTCTTCAACGCAGCTACCTCTGCGCGTAGGTCCGTCGAAGCGTTGAAGCTTGCTCCGACAGGGGACGCCACTCGTTTGGCCGGGATGTTCGCTGGCTCACCGTCTTCGCTGGCTTGGTCACCGGGGTCGCCAGGCCTAGCGGGTGACGCCGCAGCCACACACAGATTGCAGACGAACGGCTGCTCACCGGAGAACAAACGCTGCAGTTCCTCGTTCGGAAAAACAATGCACTTTCCGTGCGTACGGCGTTTACACGCAGAACATATTATTAATAATAATATTATTAATATTAATAATATTCAATCAATAAAGCAATCAATCAATCAATCATTTAGTTGCGTGCCCAGGAACAGCCTGGGTCGGCCTTTGTGCTGGTGCACGGAAACAGAAACACACGAAACATAATGTACACATCTTTCAAATACAAAATAAAATACAAAATACAAAAAAACTAAAGGATAGCTTATGTTGAATTTACGGAATGAAAGTCATTTAGGTGCATGAACTCAAGGATAAAAGACAAATGCAGAATAAGAAAAGTTGGCAGTTACGCCAATACAAACTCACAGACATGTTTGCGAAACAGAGTAGGGCAATCATTAAATATATCAAGGTAATCCGAGTACCGATTGTACGTTCATTGCAGTCGGAACACAGGGCACAAGATACGCAGACAATTGGGGTTGCAAAAGGTATCATGTTTCCTGGTCCACTTTTGCGGCACATAAAGACGAACATGCTGTAGCAGCTCACCACAAGACACTATGCCGTGCATAGTTTTAAAGAGGAAGAGAATATCAGCCTTGTTCCGCCTGGAAGTTAAAATTAATAATAATAATAAGAATAATATTGAATCAATCAATCAATATTTATTACAGTGCCCAGGAACAGCCGAGGCCTTGGTTCTGGTGCACTGAGGAAGAAAAAATGCCACACTAATATACAGCAGAAACTCACTATATACACAGTCAAAGAGAAGGACGAGCGAAGAAAAAAAAGCAATAAAAATAAACCCAACGGATAATAAAAAGGTATTCCAACCAAAGTTTGACGATTAAGAAACTCTAATGTTGGATCAATGGCAAAAGTGTGTGGAACAATGGCTACACAGCAGTTGGATGAAGCAGGCAGACATAACAACATATTCGCATATATACGCGAAAACACGAAGCTTCAATTAAACATGAATGTAGAAAACGAAATACAGGAACTGATTTATGAAATTACAGCAAGAGAAGATGAAACGTACCAGACACATCACTGTCGCTCCACGGGGCACAATAAATCATGTGCAATTGAAGGCAAGTAGCATACCGTAATATATGACTTGTCGATGAAGCAGTTGCAGCCACAGAGTTACCAAGATACTGGAATTGCAAACTAGAAACAAGAACTGTGAAGACATTGCACACATAAGCACGACATAAACAACTGTGCCGAAAAGAAGAGTAATTAGTGTATCGCAGTTAACAACCCAGTAAAAAACTCCCGATGGGGACTTTGAAATATATCGTTTCCCAGAGTGATGGTTATAGAGACTTTGTACTCTTTGGAGAGGGGAATGGGTGTTTAGTGCTGTAGCGTTATGGAAAAGGGCAGTAAGCCCTGTTTTTTGCGAAACACGAAGGCTGTCTAGTGCAAGTAGTGCCTGGCATAAGATAATACCATGACGCAGTTCATATTAAAAACAACATCTAGGCGAGTTCGCCGACAACTCAGAGAGACAGGTAATGAGGATCTGGATACTGTTAGGGCAGTCTCAGGAGGCCCAGATGAAAAACGATGCCTGTATATTGATAGAAATTTGGACTGAACACGCTCTATACGTTTGCTGTTAGAATGACAGGTTTCATTCCACACGACCGAGGCATGTTTTAGTTGAGGAATACAAAGTGTTTTGAATTGATTCAGGAAATAATTAGGAGACAGAAAGTCTCGTGAAAATTTGCATACAGCACCAAGAAAGCGAAAAGCCCTCCGAGCAAGTTGATCGACATGGGGCCAGAACGTTAAGGAGGTATCAAGAGCACATCAAGGTCTCTGATACCATCAGTTCTTAAGAGGAGGCCGCCATCAATGGTGTAAGAAAAGTAAAGGATTTTTTTTCGGCTATAAGAGATGACGTTTTTTTTCTTTGCCTTAGGATTTATTCTGTTCTCTCAACACCATTTAAAGAACGAGGACACATCTTTGTTGAGGGAAACACGGTCCTCGGCGGACTCAAAACGTTTGAATATTTTGATGTCATCAGCATAGATTAAGAACGAAGACTTTTGGATTGCAGCGGACGCACTGTTTATAAAAATAGAAGACAATAGAGGGCGAAACAGAGAGCCTTGGGGCACACCACTTGTTGTCCTGTCCGTACTTCTTGCCGCAACACCCACATAACAAAACCGATTGTGTAGATAACTCCACAACAATGCCACGAGTGGTGCATCAATACCAGAAAAACAGTAAAAGTTTATTAGGTAACAACTATTTGCAGATAAAATCGAATGGCTTGTTTAGGTCGCAGTATACATCGTCCAACTGGCCCCTCTCTTAAAACAGCTGCGGAAGCTTACTCAATGAAGCAGGCGAGATTTGTTGTTGTGGACCTTCCCGATATAAAGTTTTGTAGAGAACTTGATAAGACTTTGTGAAGCGCTGTCTCAAACAGCTTAGAGCAGGCACAAAGGAGACAAACAGCCCTGTAATTTGTTGCGTAAGACGCGTGCCGGTCTTTAAAATTTGACGCACTCGAGAGATTTTCCACGTGCCAGAAAAGACGTTTGTTTTGAGACAATTACTGAATATATAAGTTAGAACAGGTACAAAAATACTGCCACACGTTTTAGCAATGGCTTGAGGAATTCTGTGAGGGCCACAGGACAAAGGTGGTTTCATGAGCTATATGCTCTCAAGAACGATCTTTTCGTCTAATAGTATAAGGCTTTGGTCATGTACATGGTTTACAAATGGTTCATTTCCGTCTCATCGTGCTGGCCATATGTTGCGCTAAATTGCCTTGCGAAATATTTGGCAACGTCTTGTACCTGTTCCTCAGAAGAATAACACAGGCTGATGCGATCACATGAGGTGTTTTACCGAAACCAGATATACTTCCAAAAATCTGCAGGCTGGGAATTTATGCGGCTCCCTACAGAATCGAGATAGGAGCGGTAGTTCCGCACATATTTACTTTTACATAGTTTTCGGTTATAGCGACAGTCCTCCCTTATTTGAAGCGCGGTACGTAGTTCGGTGGAAAAGCAATACGGTTTCTTTGAGCGGGTTGGCTTGAACTTGGGGATAAACTTCTCATTACCCCTTTTTACATCTTCGGTGAACCTTTCGACCTGCGCATCACAATCAGAAAGATCTTGAATTGCAGACCAATGATATTATGGCGCCATCACGGGCGCCATAATATTCAATCAATCAATCAATCAACCAACCAACCAACCAATCAATCAATCAATCAATCAATCAATCAATCATTCAATGAATCAATCAATCAATCAATCAATCAATCAATCGTTTATTAACGTGCCCAGGGACAGCTGGAGGGCCTTTGTGCTGGCGCAGGAAGAAAAAAGAAAGAAAAAACAATCAAAGTAAGATGCCCACACCACACAGGTAATGCAATTGAAGGACAGCGATACTGACACACGCACACATAATTACATACATTCGTATAATATACATGCACCCACAGAAAACACAAACACACTCATACACACAAAAACAAGTACAGTGCCTTGCAGTAAGTCATGCGACATCACGACAGTGGTTGTCATACACAGATAATTTCAAAAATATACGTATATGTTAACGTTTAGTGTCACGTAAAGGGAGTGAATCAAGATAGCTTATATGTAAGAAAATGAGCATGGAAGGAGTTTACATGTAAAGAAAACCAGACATGGAATAAGGGGAATATATAAAAAAAGAAAGCCTTGTAATGTCATCACTTCATGCTCAAGTGACCACGTGTGAACAGAGGATAAAAAAGGTCACTTACATGACAAGCTCACAGACATGTTTGCGGAACTGTGTCGAGGAATTAATAAATATGTTAACTATTCGTTGTACTGATTGTACGTACACTGGAGGAAAAACAAGGGGCACAAGCCACGTAGACAGCTCGCATTAAAAAAAAATGTGTCCTGTCTTCTGGTGGATTTTTGCGGCACATGGAATGCAACATGTTGCAGCATTTCACCACAAGACACTGTGCCGCGAATGATTTTGAAAAGCAAAAAAACATCAGCCTTAATACGTCTGGAGTATAAGCACTCTAGTATGGGTACAGAGAATGACCCAAAATTGTTATGGCTAGCAAAGCGATGATTGAAGATAGAGATAAACTTTTTCTGGACACTTTCAATGCATACAGAGTGTTTTGCATGCGCTATTCCATACCACAGAAGCATACTCGAGCTGCGGGCGACAAATATTCGTGTACAGCTTGAGAAAAGATCCCGGCTGTTTGAACTCTCTTGATAAGCGACATATAACGCCAAGAGATCGGTGGGCCCGCCGAGTGACCTCCCGGACGTGCGGGGAGAAGCTCAATTTACTGTCGAAATTTACCACAAGATCCTTAGCCTCCCCAACATGTGGTAGTGCTTCACCGTTAATGTTGTAGAAGAACAATATACTGTCAGTTTTTCAAGTGCAGGTCATTACCTTAGTTTTTAATGTATTGATAAGGAGTTTGTTGCGTGAGCACCAATCTGAAAAAGACGTGATCGCTCGCTTGAGAGCGGAACAGCTTGCGGTGTTTGAAACAGCCTTAAATATTTTGACATCATCAGCATATAAGAGGAAGTGACAATCATGAATTATTCAAGAAACATCATTTATAAAAATTGAAACAAGAAGTGGCCCCAGAACAGATACCTGAGGGACACCACTTGTGGCCTCGTAGGAGAGGGAAGACTGTCCATTTGCATGCACGAACCATGACCTATTCGATTAATAATTACATAAAAGGGATGTGATGGATGGTTGTAGATCGAGTTGACACAGCTTTCTAAATAATAAATCATGGTAGACATCAAAAGCCTTGCTCAAATCGAAGTAGACGACATCGAGTCGTTCTCTTCCCTGCACAGCTACCGAAGCATGCAGCATAAAATTTACAAGATTAGTGGTGGTCGATCTCCCATCGAGAAAGCCGTGTTGCTGAGGTAATAATATAGTTTTTACGTTGAAAGAGAGTAGTGTATGTAGTACAGTCTCAAAGAGTTTTGAAGCAGCGCAGAGAATAGAAATCGGGCAGTAGTTTGTGGGGTCTAACTTTGATCCTGACTTAAATATAGGAACACCGACGCAGTCTTCCAGCGAGTAGGGAACTTACCGGTATTGAGTGACGTTCGAAATATTCGCGCCAGGACCGGAACAAGAAGATCCCCAAACGCCTTCAGTACTGCCAAAGGAATGCCATCAGGGCCGCACGAAAATGAGGGCTTAACTCGTTTTAGACCTCTTGATACAAGACTTTCCGAAATAAAACATTCTAAGCTATTATCATACCCCGGAAACACTTGATGGGGGCAGGCTGTACTTTTCTTGCCGAATACCTTAATTGTTGATCAAAAGCATTAGGAACGTCAGGAATGCTGTCACCTCTCTTGTCAATGAGATTAATATCTCCTGGGTTGTTTTTGAAAGTTTCTAAACGGACATGACCCCAGAAAGCTTTAGCATTGCGTGGCGCATCAGCTTCAACCGCTGCAATATAACTGGACCTATCGCGCTTAAGCAGATTTTTACAATGCGACCTCAGTTGACGAAACTCGCTCTGCCACCTCTCTTGGCCAGTTTTTTTTGCTTGTTTGTGAGCTCGATTCTTTCCACCAAGGGCCTTTCTTAGTTCAGATGAAAACCAGTAGGGATAATTGCTACTTTTTTTAGTTTTTTGGGGTACAAATTTTCTTAAGCCATAGTGAAGAACTTCGGTGAAAAAAATCCGTCATTTCGTCAACGTCATTGAGAGTGTCCAATGGTGACCAATCCGTCTCAGCAAGGATGTGAAACAAGCCAATATAGTCCCCACGAGCGAAGTTGTAACCACTGACGCCTGGTGTGTTGACGGGAGGGCTGTGGTGGCAAGGGATACGTTAGAAATTGAAATGACTAAGGGGGGGAGAAACCTGTCTTGTTTTACGAGGTGAATATATCTACGCGACACCTTAACGTGTTCCATGTTAGTAAAAGACAAGTCCAAAACGTTTCCACGCGGATTCTTATTGAAGTTGCATTGCTGTAACGATGTAAAAGAAATAAAAACTAGTAAGATTTCACATTTCTGTGATATCGGATGGGACGTCCGATCAACCAACTGAGTTTCCCATGCAATGCCGGGTGCGTTAAAGTCCCCAGTTATTAGAAAATCGTGATCGCCGTGAGACGTTACAACAATTTCTATGGAATTTACGGTATGTTTGAAGTCAGTGGCATTTGTCTCGGGTGGTATGTAGTAAGTGCATAGTAAGAGGCGTTTGCCCCGAGAGCAAAGCACCTCTAACCAGATAGACTCAGTTTCCAATTCAAGGTCCAGGCGCCGTTTACATTTAATCGAATCGTGTAGGGCAACCAATACGCCACCTCCCCGTTGTTTGCCGCGCGAAGGGTCACCGTCATGCTGAATGACTTGGTAGTTTGGGGGAAAGAAAAAATTTGAGCTAATTTCCGAACACAGCCAGGTTTCTGTAAGAATTATTACTGGAAAGGAAGAAGAAACTACATTAAGAGAAAATTCGGCGGATTTAGTACGTAGCCCCGGGACATTTTGGTAGAAAAAATCAAAACTGCAGTTACTCGCCATCGAAACGGTGTTCCTCGATATAGATCATTTGTTCACACAACTCACCGCGTAAGGGTTTAAACAAGCAGTGCCGCGGCCAAAGTGCAGGGTCTCTCAGTTTCTCGAAACACACGTCGTCCATGGTGACGTAGTAGGAAGCGTACGAGTCATGCCTCGTTTTCAGTCGCTTGCACATGATCGGCACCGCACCCACAGAACACAAGTGCGCGGCTACTTGCGCCGATGTTGTAGAAGGACGCAGCTTGGTGATAATAATAATTATAATATTAATAATAATATAATAATATATTAATAATAATATTATAATATAATAATAAAATAATAATAATATTCATAAAATCTGTTTATTGCCATTCACATGAGAAAATACATAGTGTTCGGGCCCGTCAAAGCCAAAGCGAGGCTCGAGGGACTGGGCCCGGCAATCGGCGAGTCAAACAATGGCCGAAGAAAAAAGAACACAGACACAGACTTAGGAACACCAACAAACACTGTGAATGCTGGTTTTTAGCAGTATCATAAAAAAGTTTAACGAAGGGATTTTACAGTTTCTGCAGTGGTCGTTTTGAGGTCACAGCAAAAAAAAACTTCAGATAATTGATTAAAGCAAACAGGCAAATATACATTCCTTGTTGCTTTACCGTATCTGGTAGAGCAACGGGGTACTGAAAAACGAAACTCGTTTCTTAACACTCGTGAAACATTGGTTTGAATCTTGAAATCACCCTTCCAGAAGTGCTTAAGAGCGGCACTCTCAAAAAACAAAAAATGAAACAATGGCAGTTTAACAGCTGTGAACAAATTATCAGAAACAGATACAGAAGAAATGTAAACAATATTTTTTAACATGTTCTACAGCAGGCTATCAATTCGATCATTCCAGAGGGAAGAACAATGTGCATAAACCGTGATACCATATCTGAGGACACTGTACGCCAGGGCATGCATAACCAATTTTTTACCGGTAGTGGCACCAAAGATTTCATGTTAAACAGTGCGCACCCAGCAACGTGCAGTCTACCGCAAACAAAAGCTAAGTGGCTGTACCACAATAAGTCACTCTCAAAATAGACACCAGAGTATCTTATCGAATTTACATAACCCAACGGAACACATTGACAGTGGAAGGAGTTCTGCTCATGCAAAAAATTGGCACGTTAAGGTTTACCCTTTTCAACGAATTACAGAAGCATAACAGTTCAGTTTTTTTTTCATGTTAACTAACAAATCCTTTTACGTGAACAACTTAATTGACCTGCAAACATTGCTTTACAATAAACATGCTGCTTTCGTGATTGACAAATGTGAAGTCAGTAAAACCGTGTCATCGGCATATTGGAAAACTGAACAGTATGAGGTAACTGCAGGAAATTCGCTCATATTTAAAATAAATAATAACGGAGATAGTGTCGATCCTTGCGGAACACCAGCTTTTATGGGAAGTTTGCCGCTGAATATAGCTGGACCATCGACAAAGACAACTTGAAAACGCTCACATAAAAAATTTTGAAGTATAGCGTGGAAAGGACCACGAAAACCTACAAGATACAACTTTTGGCGGAAAATAATATGGTCTAGCGTGTCAAATGATTTTGAAAATTCAAAAGCAGTGCACAGCTAACAAGGGTTTTTTTCAAATGCAGAAGTGATCTCATCAGCAAACTCTTTTAGTAATGCCACAGTCCCTCTTCCAGCCTTAAACCCAAACTGTCTATCAGAAATCACCTTAAATTTAAGCAAAAATGACATCATGCAGTGGAGTAGAAACTTCTCCGAAATGTGCGAAAGATTGGGTAGTATATATATAGGTCTGTAGTTTTAGAACATGTCTTTTTTTCCTTTTTTATAGAGAGGGTTTACTACCTCCGTCTTCAGGGTATGAGGTATAATGGCTGTTTCGAAGAAGCCATTCAACAGGTAAAGTAAGATACCGGAAAGGGCATAGATGTTACGTTAAAGTAACGCTATTGATAGTCCACCTTTTCCCGGTGGCTTGTTTTTTCCGAAAGGTAAAAATTAGCCTCGTATGATCATTCAAAGATATAGATCGAAGAAAAGCCGGTGCAGGCGTTGCATTGGTTAGTGTACAATTAACAAGATTTCCATTAGAAGTGGTCCCTGACGCACAGGTAATATACTCATTGAATAAGTTTGCGGTTTCTACTGGATCATCAGAAAAAATCTGGGAGAGGGAAGAGCGTTCATTATTTTTACATCAAAGGGTGTTAATGAGGGACCAGGTTTTCCTCGGGTTTATTTCAGATTGCTTGAAATGTTGTTCGAAGTATCTTCTTTTGGCTGCATGAAGAAGAGCTACCGTTCGCTTTCTGGGTGATCTGTACTCAAATCTGAGGGAAACATTTTTGGAGCATGCTTTGAACGATGCCATAACCAGTCCATGTGCGAAATCGCCTGCATAACTTCATAAGTGAGGCAAATATGGTCTTTTCTTCGCTTTGAGACGACAAGGCACTGACAATGTGTACGGAAGATGTGTAATTGTTTGACGAAATCCTCGTAAACTATTTGCGGCGGATTAGAGTTGATTAGAAGCGACCAATTATGATCTCTGATCATCTTGTCTAATTTTATTTCGTCAGTTACCTCAACCACAAGTTTCATGTGATCAGCCTGGACACGAGAATTGGAAAGGAGCGAAACAGACCTGCCAGTGATTCGACAGGCAGTGAAATAGTGGTCCGCTAACTGTAGTGAAATTATGCAAGAAACTACCTTGTGGTTGGGAGCCCGAACATTTATGTGATCCAGGCCAGAGCTGACTAATCTACCGTTAAGAAAGCTTTCACGCGTTGGGGTGTTTGTGGTGCAAACTATGCCATAACAAGAAAGAGTAGATAAATAGTCGGACGCTGTTTTGTTTGCAGTAGATAAAGTATCAATGTTTATGGCACCTGCCAAGATAAATTGTTCTTTCGAGCTATGTCGCCGTAAAAAACAAATTAAACACGAAACGACTTTGCTGTTGCTTGGAGGGCGGTATACACCCATCAGGGTTAAGGAACTATGCGTGCAGCTTAGATTTAGTGATAGGCTTTCTGCGTAAGAAAAAGTGTTTTCCAAACACGTCACTTCATATCCATCAATCCAAAAAACAGCAATGCCACCTCCACTCCGCCTAGAACGCGTAATGGAATAGTAGTGGTAACCTCGTAGTAAATGAGAAGACAGCCAATGTTGAGGCACATTTATCTGGGTTAAAATAAATGCATCAACAAACTTTCTCCCCAATTCAGCCATCAACCTAAACTCATCCCAGTATTTCCGGAGGCCTCGAATATTCAGGTTTAAAATTGCGAAGCTGTTATTGTGACTTGGTCCAAAATTAACCTTGAAACTTTCAAAGTTAGCGAATAAGGTTTCTGAAGCGTGTATTTCTTGGATTTTAGAAGTTAGCCTCGATTTCCGATACAGAAGGAGGGCTTGCGTCCCTAGTTATCCTGAAGATGTCTGCCTCGCTGATCACTCGGATAAGTGGAGCGTCTTCGTACTTTACGAAGATTCTGCCGCCTCTCACCCAAGCAAACTTGTAGCCATTTTTCTTAGCGGCTACCTTAGCCAGCCAAAATAGCCTTCGATTTGCTCGCGTCAAGTTTTCGTTGAAGAATAACTTTGGAATAACGTCGGAGTCGTGCTGCTCGCGAAGCTTTCCGCGCAAACCGAACGATGTTTCATTGAAAGCCAATGAAGCACAGCGAACCAGAACCGTACGAATCGTACCCTGTTTAGCCGGAAGGTGATGTATTCGGAATATGTCGTCCGTTCAAACGTTCGGCACTTTAAGCGTCTCGGCAAGCTTCGATATTCATTCTGACAAGTTTTCCTTAACACCCATCATCAAACCATAAATTCTTCAATTGGCCTTCCTACTGTACTGCTCAGCTTCGTTCTGCTCACGCAAGATCTGTTCCAGTTGATGTGCTTGCATCTGAACCATTTCTTTCAGAGACTGCAGTTCAGCTTCCCGCGAGGCCGCCTTTTCTTGAGTTGACTTAAGTTCCCCTAGCACAGTGTCGTACCGATTTGACAGGAAAGATAAAGACTCCTCCGTCTCACGAATTATTGTTGCCAATTTTGAGAGTACTGTCTTCAGCAAAAGCAGCGCATCGAGCTTATTGCGAATGCTCTTTACTTCTGCCATTAACCCAGATAATACTTCACCACTATCGGACGCAGGACCTGTTTCTTGCGCGCCGGCACCACCCCTTTTTTTGACGTGCGGCTTATTTTGCAGACCCAGTCATCGTGCTTCGTTTGACCCATAGTTGTGAAAGTGTTAGCCGCTATGCCTGAACAGTTCTGCCCGACATGATAGCAGAGTGCATTCGGTATACGTCATAACGCGGCCATCTGCAGGCAAATTATTCATACGTGCAATGCACTTATTGTCGTCACCGCCCATAATGAACAAACGATGACCAACAAATGGCACTCAGATAAATTGGCAGTTAGTGGCAATTGGCAATTATCACTCAAACAGAGAATTATCGATTATACCTGTCAAAACAGTGCGTGAGTGTGCGGCCGCTGCTTTCGCCGCTGACTGCAAAGCGTTCCGGAAAAGTGGGCGGATTATCTGGGCGCTCCGACGAGCCGGAGGTATGAGGTTGCCAGATCCTCCGTCGAACTCACGCCAAACTCAGCCACACAAGACAGCTGAGGAGCAATGGCCTAGTCTTGCTGAACACCGGGTCGGCAGCACTTGGCAGCAGGTAGACAGCAACCGAAGGGACCCGTTTGAGTCACCGAAGTCCTTGCAACCACGCCATGCCCCCCGAAGAAACCTGTAAAATAGTGCGTGAGTGTCCGACCGTGGCCTATGCGGTCGCATGCAGCGGCGGCGAATATAATAATATTAATAATAATAATAATAATATAATAATAATATTAATCAATCAATCAATCAATCAACCTCTACTAAAGTGCCCAGGAACAGCCGAAGCCTTCGTGCTGGTGCACTGAGAGGGAAGAAAAACAAAAGAAAAAGCCGCATTAAATTATATCAGCGGCTGACAGACAAACAGCCAGGAAAAAAGGTGGGTGAGTGAAAACAATAAACTGGAATACTACAAAAAATAAAGTTGAAAGTGGTATCAAAACTACATTACACGACTAACAGACACTGTAAATATGGTACATTGCAAAAACACATCGTACAATGACCATAGAAATCGCATGAAGCATCAATTGCACAAAAATGTATAAAACAAAGTACAGGAAACATTTGTAACTATTAACAGAAAGTGATAATTTATAGAAAAAATTGTTGCTGTGCCCTGCCCGGGCCGCTGATAAATATGTATGAAGAGTTGACTACAGAAGTATATCATAGTAAGTACAAAGATTACGCCCGCAACACCAACAACATAAACGGACAAAGGAGAACAAACTCAGTGAAAACAACACACACTTAAGAAAATACCTGAAAAACATGAGTACTGTCGAAATGAAGTTAGCACGCCACGGCTAACAGCCCGGCTAAAAACCCCCTAAGGAGACGGCAAAAAATATCAAGTTCCCTGGAGTGAAGGCTATATAGGCGTTGCTGTCTATCAACAGGAGAACATCTGCTAAGTTGTGCAACTGTGTGGAAAGGGTGGATAAGCCTTGTTGTTTTTTTCAGAACACGAAAACCGATGGTTGCAAGCAGTTGCCGGCATGAAATTGTACCATGAAGCAGTTTGTATAAGAAAAAAAGGTCTGAGCGGGTTCGCCGGTAACAAAGAGACAGTTATCGGGAGAGGCTCAAAAGGAAAACGATGCACAAATATTGATAATAATTTGGTCGATAGACGCTCCACACGTTGACAATTAGATATGCAGGTTCTATTCCAAATGACAGAGGAATATTCAAGTTGGGGAATACAAAGTGCCATAAAAAGTATTAGTTTTGTGAAAAAGTATTGTGAGAATCTGCATACAGCACCAAGCGAGTGGAGCGCCCGCCGAGTCAGTTGAGTAACATGAGGCAAGAAAGTTAAGGTGCTGTCGCAGATCAGTCCGAGGTCTTTGATCTCGTCGACTCTCGACAGAAAACAATCATCAATACTGTAGCGAAAGAAAATGGGGTTCGTTTTTCGGGTATAAGACATGACCTTTGTTTTCGCCGGATTAAGATTTAGTTTATTATCTGAGCACCAGTTAGCAAAGAAGATTATATCTTGCGCCAGGGCATCGCAGTCATCGATGGACTTTATACTGAATTAGCGTCTCGACTGGGGCCAGTTGGTTCATTCTGATCTTAAACAACAGCGCAAAGACTGTGCTTGTCTGTGCTTCTTTCTTAGTCCTTGTCTTTTGCGCTGTTGCTTAAGATCAGGACTTTATACGTCAGAATATGTTGATGTCGTCAACAGAAAGAAGAAATGAAGACTTTTTAGTTGCGACTGACACATCATTAAAAAAAACGGAGAACAAGAGAGGGCCCAAGACGGAGCCTTGGGGCACACCGCTTGGTAATCTATACATAGAGGACGTCTGCCCATTAACGGTAACGAAACTGAAGCGATTGCTTAGATAGTTACCCAGCAATGCCACAAGGATGTATCAATTCCCGACTGCGAAAGCTTATCAAGTAACAACGCGTGGCAGACAACATCAAATGCTTTGCTCAGGTCACAGTACACAACGTCCAACTGGCCTCGCTCGGAAAGTGCAGCGGAGGCCTGCTGCATGAAGCCGGCGAGAATAGTTGTTGTCGACCTTCCTGGCGTAAAAGCTTGCTGTTTGCTTGTAAGAAACTGCTGTACAGAACTTGACAATACCTTGTGAAGCGCTGCCTCAAAAAGATTGGAAGCAGCACAAAGGAGAGAAGCTGCTCTATAGTTTTTTGCATCAGATTTGGTGCCGGAGTTGAAGATGGTTCGCACTCGAGAAATTTTGCACTTCCGAGGAAATGTGTTTGTTTTCGAACAGTGATTGAATATCGCAGTTAAAACAGGGACAAAAATGCTGCATAATGTTTTTTTAAAATAGCGGGAGGTATTTTATCAGAGCCACACGACAGCGATGGTTTCATGTGCTTTAAACTCTGAAGCACCAATTTCTCGTCCAATTGTACTAAGCTAGAACCCTAGCTAGCACCGCCACATTTACGATGCTCACAGTGCTTCTACAATTCCAGGTGCTGACGTGCCTGGTGCCTGGAGCCGTCTGCCCTTACGTCGCCGCCCAAAGTCCATCCGGAACCACCTACCTGCACGAAGAAAGTTCTCCGCCCGCCGCACATCCCCCTTCCAAGTTAACTGTCATCCGCCACCCGCTTTTAGTACGAGCCTGACACACCGCCTGGCAACCTTGGTCCTCTCCAACGTCAGCAACCACGGGACCGGATCGAGCGCTACATAAACAGCCAGGAATCGCCGACTGCTCGGGGCACAGCACCGCCACATCTACGATGCTCACAGTGCTTCTACAATTCCAGGTTTGTTACCTCACCTGCTCAAAAGAATTCACAAGTAATGACAGATGTAAAGTGGCGGTGTCGTGCCCCTACGACTTGAAGTGTCGCGGAGTGATGCCGTTGTGTCGCGATGCGTTTGTCCTCCATTTGCTATGCGAACTTTTGTTAATGCTATCCGGTGATGTAGAGGTTAACCCCGGACCCTCCCCTAGTGCTGAAATTTTACCTATCCATGACGCTATCAAACCAATAGAGAGTTTTCAAGCCGCAATTCGCATAGATCTTGAACAAATTAAATCAGCACAACCTGCCCAAGGAAACCTTATAGCTGAGATTATGAGCCACTCCAACACATTAGATACAAGTCAACAAAACCAAGGCATCTCGACTGCTGTACCCCGAACGATCACCTTGAGTATTCATGGTGACGGTGAGCAGCGACACCGCGGACCCCGAGCTCCCAATAAGCCGTGTCCAACCGTGGCGAGGTGTTTAAAGGTGAAGGGTAGAAGCCGTAAACGGTGGCCATCGGAGCATTGGTCAAGCTCCGGCCGATGGGCTCCCTGCCTGTCTACCAGGCAGGTTGCTCCGGGACCTCTCTGACTACCAGGGTAAGGTCAAAGGAGAAAGTACCCCCGTCTCCCTGCTTTTATACTATGCTTTATGGTATTGTTTAAAACCCCCCCAACCGTGATCGGCCCCCTTAAAGGGGCCGCACCGAAGTATCGTTTCCCCCATTGCCATCTTTGACATTTCCTGAACCAGATCATTACTCTCGATTTCTTGTCATGGAGTTCCTGAATCCAACCCACCCTCTTGCATCTCATTCAGCTTTCATGATCGCCAAGTATCTTGAAGCCATAATAGGAAAATCATATCAGGCCAAAAAACAAAGAACTGGTGAACTCCTCATCGAGGTAAATGACAAGCAGCAGTCCACAAAGCTTCTAGCTCACACTAGACTGGCTGATCTAGACATCAGGGTCACACCCCATCGGAGCCTCAACAGCTCGCAGGGTGTGATATCAGAGCCAGATCTCCTGAACGAAACCGATGCGGATCTCCTTGCCGGCTTGAAGGATCAGGGCGTCACTGCCGTGAGACGCATCCCCATCCGTAGAGACGACAAGGAGATTCCCACCAAGCACATCATCTTGACATTTTACCGCGCAGTTCTCCCACAACATATATATGCAGGTTTTATCCGTTGCTCCATCCGTCCGTACATCCCGAACCCGCGGCGCTGTTTTAAGTGCCAGCGGTTCGGGCATGGTACAAACTCTTGCCGTGGCCGAACGACGTGTGCGAAATGCGCGGCGCATGATCATCCAAGCGATAATTGTCCATCCGATACCCTGTCTTGTGTGAACTCCGGCGGGCCGCACGCAGCGTACTCTCGCAAGTGTGAAAAGTTCCAACTTAAAAAAAAGATAATCAACATCAAGGTAACAGAGAACATCACCTCCCCGGATGCGAGAAAGAGGTTCGCCTCTTTCGCTCTGGGGAGGTACGCTGACACGGCTCGCCGGGGGTTGCAGCGGCGTCTGGTGCCCACAGGGACCCAGTCCAGCGAGTCTGACCTGGTCCCGCCTCGCCCCCCACTGGGTTGCCTCACGCAGCCCAACCTGACACCACGCCGCTTGCTGAGGCAGCAGCGGTTGTGGTGCAAACTACTTCTGTCGGGACCGGTGCTGCTACCGCCTCTATCTCCCCGTCCTCCAGTGCGTTGGAGGGTACCGAGGTGATGGACACCACGGGCCCCGCATCGGCTCCCCCCGCACCGCCCGTGCCACTTTTGGCGTCCCGAACGGCCGCGGCGATGGTGGCTCAAATGAAGGGCTCCCGAAGGGGGGCCAATCCCGAGGGGCCCGGTCCGTCGGGCACCCCTCGGACATCCGACGACGAAATGGATGTCGGGCCGTTCCTGCCTGCAACGCAGACCAAGGAGCGGCCTCCGACGGCCAAGCCAGTAGAAAGGCCTAAAAATCCTAATCCAAGAGTAACAGCCCTGAAAGACGACGCATGGACACACACGATCACACACACTGCAGTCATTCCTAAATTCAAATAATGGGAACAGAAAACATCATTCAATGGAACAACAAAGGCGTCCTTAAAATCTTGACGATGTGTATGAGATTCTGCATGCCAGTCAGCCAAGTATCATGTGTCTGCAGGAAACCCACCTCAATTATAAACAAACAAATTTCTTAAATAGGTACATGGTATTCTGAAAGGACAGGGTTGGCTGCACCAACTCTTCAGGAGGTGTGGCCATTATCACCCAGAAATGATTAGCATGCCACCATCTCTCTTTAAACACAATCTTCGAGGCTATAGCGATCCATACGATCATATTTAATAGGTTGATAATGGTATGCTCCATCTACATTCCTCCTGATCATGCACTTTAGAGCTCTGATTTCGAGGCACTGGTCGACCAGCTGCCCGAACCATACATACTAACAGGCGACCTTAATGCGCACAACTCTGTTTAGGGCTCCTCCAGAACGAATGCCCGAGGTCGCCTGATAGAGAGGTTTTATAGATCCTCCGGAGCATGCCTCTTCAACAAAAAACAGCCTATATACCATATCTTAGGACACAATACCTACTCTCATCTTGACTTGGCGAATGATTCCGCAGTTCTCTTTCCCTGTTATGAGTGGGGTGTGGGCACAGACCCATATGGTAGTGACCATTTCCCTACTTCATTAACGTATATAGGTATAGGCCCAAACAGTCCATCTTCCTATTACAGGTTTATTGAATCAAAAGCAAACTGGAGTAGATTCACAGAAACATCTAAACTACCCAACACATCCATTAAACACCTACACGTGGAGGAAGCAGCCCAACTCGTCGCGGAACACATACTCGACGCCGCCCAAAAGTCCATGCCCTAGGCCTCCATAGCGTCTCGCACCCCAAGGAGGCCCTGGTGGAACGAGGACTGTAGGCGGGCGCGGCAGGCCCAGAACAAGGCGTGGGGTGTCCTTCGCCGGTACCCCACGACAGATAATCTCATGTCCTTGAAACGGGCAAAGGCTCTTGGGAAGCGTGTGCGTCGTGAGGCGAAAAAGGAGGGTTGGCGGGCCTTCCTCACTTCCATCAACTCATACATCGACACTCACAAAGTCTGGACACGAATACGCAAGGTAAAAGGACAACAGACACATAGCCTGCCCCTGGTTAGCACAACAGGGGACACACTCGAAGACCAGGCCAACACGCTTGCACAACACTTCGAACACGTGTCCAGCTCAGCACACTACACCAACACTTTCATTAAACACAAAGCATCATGTGATAAGAAGTCCTTGAGAGACATTAATAATTCGAACTCATCCTATAACACCCCCTTTTCACTTCATGAGCTGAAGGTCGCACTCGGTACTTGTAAACCTTCAGCTCCAGGTGCAGACAGGATTCTATACACAATGATGCAACACTTACATGCAGACAAGCTTGAAACCCTTCTTCACCTCTACAATAAAATATTTCTTTCGGGGAAATTCCCACGCTCTTTGAGGGAGGACATAGTAGTGGCTTTCCTAAAGGAAAGGAAGGACCCTTCCTCTCCCGCCAGTTATCGCCCCATTCCCCTGACAAGCTGCCTGTGTAAGCTCTTCGAGAAGATGATAAACAGGAGACTGGTGTGCTTCTTAGAGTACAAAGGTCTTCTGGAGAGCTGCCAGGCGCGCTTTAGGGCGGGGCAATCTACGAACGATCAACTAGTTGGGTTAGTCATATATTAAAGATGCTTTCCTCTATAAGCAGTACTGTATGACAGTATTCTTTGATCTTGAAAAGGCGTACGACACTGCTTGGTGGTACGGCATCCTCAGCGATTTGAAGTCCTTTGGTATGTCGGGTAACATGTGGAACACGCTTGCTAGTTACCTCTCTGAAAGAACATATCGCGTGCGAGTTGGAACAGCACTCTCTAGAGCTCATGTGCAGGAAAACGGTGTTCCGCAAGGTGGAGTTTTGAGTTGCACCTTGTTTATTGTAAAAATGAACTCTCCTCGGAAGGCTCTGCCACCAATCATTTCCTTCTCAATCTATGTAGACGACGTGCAATTATCCTTTAGGTCTTGTAACCTGTCTACCTGCGAGCGCCAAGTCCAGCTCGGTGTTAACAAGCTAGCTGGCTGGGCAGATAGCAACGGTTTTAAATTCAATTCAAGTAAAGTGTACTTGTGTTTTGTTTTCGAAAAGGCGTGGCATTCGGCCGGATCCAGACATCAAACTCAATGGTGTCTCAATTCCACTCAGAAATGAACACAGGTTTTAGGTGTAGTCCTTGGCGAAAAGCTCTCGTTCATTCCACGTATAAAACAACTTAAACATAAATGCTTAAAGGCCATGAATATACTCAAGGTTCTCTCCCACTCTTTATATGGAGCTGACAAACAACTTCTTTTACGTGTTTTTACTAGCCTGATAGCTTCACGTTTAGATTATGGAAGTGTTGTTTATGGGTCAGCAAGTAAGACATCCCTCAAAATGCTGGACCCAGTGCTTCATCTGGGGCTCTGGCTGGCATGTGGCGCTTTCCGGACTAGCCCGGTCGAAAGCCTTTATGTGGAGTGTAATAAGTAGAACCTACAACGTCAGCGAGCATACACAGACCTCCTTTTTGCTTTTAAAATTTAATCTATGCCACACCATCCTTTTAAATCAGCTTTTTATGATACGTCCGTGATTGCACTACTCCTAAACCGACCATCGTTCTCTGCGCCCTTCTCTTACAGAGTTAGAGAGGAAGCGGCAGAGCTTTCTGTCTCCTTTAAAGACCATACAAAGTTCTCAAACAGATTTTATAGCACCATGGTATCTCCGCCCTGTCTTATGCGACACATCTTTCACACATGTAGATAAAAACCGAGCTCCCGCATGTGCAATTCTGCAGCACTTCTTGTATTTGCAGCAGAAGTATCAATTTTCTGAATTTTATACGGACGCCTCTAAAACTGCCACCTCTTTGTCCTGCGCGGCACATGGGCCCGGCTTTAATGTCACTAGAACTCTTAATATTAATACCAGTATGTCTACGGCAGAGGCTTATGGTGTACTTCTTGTTTTTAAATCATATCCTTCAAAGTCACATCCCACAATCCATTATATATACAGACTCCTTCAGTGTCGTGCGGACATGGTCGTCAACAAAGTTTAAAAAAAATCACGTTGTAAACCTAATCGTCAAGGGCATTATATATGTGTATGTCCACAAATTTGAACTAGTCCTTTGCTGGGTCCCTGGCCACTGTGGTATAGCCGGGAACGAAGCAGCGGATCGAATGGCTGCTGCTGCTACACTCTTGAATAAAGTAGACATAAACACATTTCCCTACACCGACGTGAAACCACACATCAGACAACAACTTCCCAAAACATGGCAAACACACTGGAGCGAACAAACAGACAAGTTACACGTATTGAAACCACACTTGGGACCATACACCACCGACACACGCAATAGGTACACTGAAGTCGTCTTGGCTACCGTACGGATAGGGCACACTCATGCAACAAACTCGCACCTTCTCACTGGATCTCCAAGACCTCTGTGCAGCAGGTGCGGAGAGGCCCTATCCGTGATGCACATCCTCATACAATGTAAGCCACTTGACAATACACGACGCAAACTACACACACGACATATTCCGCCACACCCATCATACTTCTTAGGAGATGATGCCATGTTTTCTGTTCAGCGCACCTTAAGGTTCCTATCAGAAGTTCACTTTTTACTACTCATCTCATACCACCCATAGCTTTACCCCTGGTCTTATACCCCAGCCACCTTATTTATTTTTTAACCACTCTTGTTCTTCACCCTGGCCCTTTACACCAGCCATGCTCATAGTTTTTAACTGATTTTATTTCGTGTTCTCTGCCTATCAAATCGCTTTGTTTTTGGCGCTATTTGCACATGTCGGCCTTGCGCCAATAAAATCAAACCACCATCATCATCATCGACTGCTGTAAACACTATCGACCGACTGGAGCATGCCGTCACTACCCTAAAAGCCGCGAACATTGACACCAACAACCGTATGCGCAGAGACAACCTTATTTTCTTTGGCAATTATGATTCCGACAAAGAGCCTTGAAGCGATTCAGAGAACAAAATGCAAGACCTGTGCAAAAATACTCTTGAAATAACCCTAAGTGCTAGCGATATAGAGCGTGCACACCGCCTTGGAGAATTTTCTGCAACAAAAAAACGCCCTATAATAGTAAAACTGGCTCACTTCAAAACGAAAGAAAACATATTGGCTTGCAGGCGTAAGCTGAAAGATACATGTTTCGCAATAAGAGAAGATTTTGCCCCGAGTACGCGCTTTGCACGCTCTGAATTGTTAAAATTTATCAAGCCCCAAATATGCGCGTTTAAGCTTAGCATGGACAAACTACACGTTGGTAGCAGATGTTACCCTTACGACGCTGCATCCGACAGCGTTATTGAACACCCCAGAGCACCAAACAGCATTACACTAACAGCCCCTAGAGATACCTTATCTGAGCCACCCCAGTGACGAACAAGAAATGCTACCCTCTCTTCCTCCAGAAACCGACTTGACTCATTCCTTAACATTAGTGTGCTTCTCACCAACATCCGCAGTATAATCCCAAAACGTGACGAACTCGTAAGCTTCATAGACGATACCGCAGCCGATATCGTTTTGTTAACCGAAACTTGGCTTGACAAGGACGTCAGGGACTGTGAGGTTTTTCTATCCAACCACAGTTTAACAATATATCGACGTGACAGACATGACAGACGAGGGGGAGGAGTACTGATTGCCGTTAGAGTCAGCTTACTATCCTCACTAACACTCATGACGACAACATTAAACTAACATGGGTATGCATGCACAGTACAATTGGCAAAATAGTGTTTGGGATCTGTTACCGCCCACCGGACAGTAGCCCCCCCCTTTTACGATAACTTGCGTATTTCACTAGAACAAATACAAAAAAGATATACCCGAGGCACCAATCTTCCTTTTCGGAGATTTTAATCATGCCAGCATAAATTGGCCGCTACTTTCAGTACCCAACAAATCACCATAGCGAACCGAAGCCGTTTCTTGAATTTACTCTGGACTTTAATCTGCACCAAACCGTAACATGCCCTACAAAGGGCGACGCCCTAGATCTCTTATTACATATAGCCCTGAAAACAAAAAAATGTGACTTTAATCCCTGGCCTCAGAGACCACAGTCTACTTCATATCAGCATTTCATTGCCTATAAAAAAGAACGCCCCGACGCAAAAATCAATCACAGATTACAAAAAAGCTAACTTCGACGCATTTAACGGTGAACTTGCACTCTTCTACAACAATTTTTGACGGGTATATCTTGCTTCCTTGGTCAACACCAATTGGGAATTATGTAAAAACACAATACTAAACTTAAAAAAACAGACATATTCTCACTATCCTCGTAAATACAGACAAAAATAACCACTGGTTTACGCAACGTCTAAATAGCCTACTTAACAAGAAAAAGCGCCTTTATCGGAAAGCAAAGCTTCCTAATAACCCCATGGTTTGGGATGAGTACAAATGGATTGCTTATGATTATATTAAAGAACTGAAAGCTTCCAAAGACAAATTCTTCTCAACGGACCTCTTATCAATCCTACGCTCTCACCCTCGTAAATTCTTTGAAATGATCTACGCGCGAGATCGTCAAACGCAGCTTCAGCTATCAAACGCAGACCACGAATTGATCGAAACTGAAAAATGTGCAACAGCCCTTAACGGCTTGGTTACGTCAGTGTTTTCACCTGCTCAAAGCTTTAATTTTACCCAATTACCACACCACTCGCCGACCACAATGCCTGATATCCAGATTAACATTGATGGAATAGCTAAGTTAATAAACTCTCTCGAATTATCGTCCTCGGCCGGTTGCGATCAAATCAGCAGAAAACTACTTAAAAACACAATTTATCTGTCAAGCGCATTACTAACCTTGGTCTTACAACAATCGCTAAGCACTGGTGAAGTTCCCCACGATTGGAAAAAAGCACAAATCATTGCCATTCATAAGTCTTGAGACCGATCAAAAGCAACTAAATATCGTCCAATTTCACTAACCAGCTTCCCATTCAAACTGCTAGAACATATTAGAGCAACCAATTTAATTTACTATCTCAAATCAATTAACTACTTTTATGCGCACCAGCATGGTTTTAGAAAGCTATTATCATGCGACACTCATCTCTCAGAATTCGCCGACGATATCTTGCAACATATGGACGATCGTCTACAAATTGACGCCATCTTCCCCGACTTCTCCAAGGACTTCGACCGTGTCCCACACAATCACCTGCTTGCAAAAGTATCTACTGTTGGAATGCCCCCAACACTAATTACTTGGATAGAACATTTCTTAAAAGGACGCGTACAATACACAACTGCTAACTCCCATGACTCGCAAATTTCTAGTGTTACATCCGGTGTCCCCCAGGGAGCAGGCTTATCCCGCTATTATTTTTATTCTACGTCAACGACCTGCCATCTAACACAAAAACCAGACTCCGACTTTTTGCGGATGACTGCGTCATCTACAATGCCATTCGTAACCCTAGCAACTCCACTGATCTTCAGGAAGACATCGAGACTATCTTTGCATGGTGTGGAAAATGGCTCAAGCCTCTTAACCTTAATAAGTGCCAATCCATGTCATTTTCTCCTCACGCAGCATCACAAGTCACGCATACCATATCAGTTCAAATGAAATAACTCGAAGAGACTGCTATAAGTATCTAGGCGTTCACTTAATATCGTCATTATCATGGGTCACTCACCTTGAAACAATATGCGCACACGCCTCACGCACACTTGGCTTTTTTTCAGATCTGCATCACCAGCTATTAAAAATCTTGCATATAAGACATACGTTCGGCCAAAATTGGAATACGCTTCATCTATATGGCACCCCTCACAAGCATATCTCACCAACGAACTATCCATCCAGCGATCCATCCAACTATCCATCCAACGATCCATCCAGAATCGCGCTGCTCACTTCATCATCTCAAACTAGCATCACGGAACTCAAATGCACACTTGAACTTCCATGTCTCCAATCACATAGAATCATCTCCCGTCTCTGCTTACTTCACTCGTTCTATTATCACCCAATAGCCAGGCACCCTCGACTTCAACCCCCGCCCAGAATCTCGCCGCGCCTCAATCATAGACAACCAATCGCACACATTCAGTGCCGCACATCATCGACGAAAGATCCTTTTTTCCCTCATGCAATAACCCTGTGTAATAACCTGCCCGACAGTACTGTTTCGTCCTTTGACCGCACGACTTTTCGCGAGAAACTAGCAGTGCATTTCACCTAAATGGTTTTTGTTAAAATGACTTGCTAGTTGAACCATGTTTGTAACAAACTTTTAGTGACCCATGCATTCTGATGCTTATTACATTTGTATATTGTTCCTTTATTTCTAGTCTATGATTTTGAATATTTTCCTTTTTGCTTGTTCCCTTTCTGAGCGATGTTTTTTGTCCCGTGTCACCGCCTTTTTCTTGTGTCCTCGTTTTAGTGCGCTTTTTTACCATTTCGAAGTCCCATCACCAACTAGCCCAAATTTCTGCCCTGAATAGTCTTCTTTTTGTTCCCTTTCTTCGTATTTTGTTCCTTTTTTGGCCATTTTTGTGATGCACAGTCTCTCACATATTGTTTGCCCCCGCCTTATGTAATGCCTCCGTGCTCTAAAGACTTCAATAAATTAAATGAAATGTACAATATTTAACCTTACGTTTATTTCACCGTCATCCCGCTGGACATTTGTAGTCCTAAATTGCTGCGCAAAATGGTTGGCAACATCACAGACTTATCCCCAAGAGGAATCAACAAGGCGGATTTCCTCTAATGTGTAATTGTTACGGGATCGAATATATTTTCATAATGTTGCAGGCTTGCAATTAACGCTACTCTCCACAGAATCGAGATAAGACCGCTGGTCCCACTAATAAAGACTTTTGCACGTTTTACGGTAAGAGCGGAAGTCCTCTTTCCATTCATCAAGCCCGGTTTTCTTATATTAAATGCCGAGCATTTCAGTAACTCACGATGTCACCCGCGTTCGCGTCCGTAGTCCGCGTCCGCATCGCTCCCCCTACACTATGTAAATACTTGCCGGCGCCAGGTTTCGATCCTACGACTCTGCGGGCGGAACGCAAGGTGCACGGTACTCTACCAACTGAGCCACAAAGCCGACACAGAACAGAAGGTTACGAACGTGCCTTATATCCTTGACTCATTCAACCGTCGGCCAGAGGTGCGCCCTCTCCCCCGCGTCCTCCTCGCCTTCTCTCCGCTCGCAACGCCCTCTCTCGCCACGTTCGGTTCGGGCGCACAACAGGTGGGGACGTGCGCAACACCCTCTCTCGCCGCGTTAGGTTCGCGCGAAAGAACAGGTGGGGCGCTCGCATCGCGCTCTCTCGCCGCGGTCGGTTCGCGCTTAAACCACATATGTCGTTCGCGCGCGCTGCGGTCGCTAACATCTGTGGCGTGATCGTGACGTCAGCATCACGCGTTCGCGTGGTGGCGATTTCGGCGCTATAACACTCTCTCGCGAGGGGCATTGGATTGGATTCGATTGGATTGGCTTGGATTGGCTTGGATTTGGATTGGATTAGATTAAAGTGGATTGTGTTGGATTGTGTTGCGTCATAGCCGCGCCACGTTGCGTCATAGCCGCTCCACGTTGCGTCATAGCCGCGGCAGGGGGTTCACGGCACGTTTCACCATCGACTTCATCGACAATGTTTACGCTGGAAGACAACAATTACAACAACAACAACCAATACGTAATCCATACGACTTGCAGGCGCGCCCCCCCGCAGAAATGCTCTGCATTTGATCGTGTCCCTCGCGAGGGGGATGTTTTTCATGGCAACGGTCTTTTAACTTAATGGTGGTACGAAGTTCATTAGAGAACCAAAAGGGGTGTTTTGAACGGCACGGTTTGCACTTGGGTATAAACTGATTCATACTGCTTTTGACTATTTCAGTGAACCGCTCGACCGGCGCATCGCAATCCGGGAGTTCGTGAACTTCCAACCAATCGAACTCAGAAAATAAGTTATAGAAGGCAATGTAATCACCACGGGCATAACAGTAGGGAGCGAATTCATTATCTTCGGTGTAGCACTGCAACGCTGAATCGATACGGGAGCAGAAACTAGAAAAAGAGGATGGTGCTTGTCGGGTTCGACAAAGAGATGTCAGACAACGATACTCGCGAGTTTTGAACGTCTGAAAAGCAAAGATCTAAGATATTTTCAGAGCTGTTTTTAAAATTAGGTTGCACCAAGGATGTGAAATCTACAAAGTCTGAAAGGATGCTGGATTTTCGCGGTACGTAATAATTGTAGTGTTGATGGGTAAGGTGTCCCCATTGTACGCCCGGTGTATTGAAGTCGCCCGGAATGATATGCTGGTGATTTGGGTGTGATCAGCAAACTTCTTCTACAGATGTAAGGAGCTTTTTAAACGACGATACAGGAACATCAGGTGAAATGTCAAACGCCCCTAGTAAAAGCTTCATACCACCAGTCAGACGAATGTCCAGCCAAACAGACTCGCCGTCGCCCTCAAGTTCATGACGCCGCAAAGATTGAAAAGCGCTATCGACCGCCACTAACAACCCCCCTCCCTTTTGTTTCACCCCAGAAAAGTCCCTATCTTTAATTATAAAAATAATATTATAATTTAATCAAACAATCATGTTTATTTACGTGACCAGGAACAGCCAGACGCCTGAGTGCTGGCGCACGAATAGTTACATGACAACAAAATAAAAGAAACATATTGCGAGAAACAAACACGCGACAAGACACACACGAATTGAAGTAGAGAAAATTACAGAAATAAAGCACAGGCGGAGCCTGGGTGCAGGTAAAAAATAGAAAAGAAGATGCCTTTGTGGCTCAGCCTATTGTAATGAATACACAAAGAGCAGAGAACAACGTTTGACAGTAAGACGACAAAAGCAATGACAAGAGTAAAGAGACAAATGATAAGACAAGCATGATAAGTAAACAGGTTCAAAAATAGGCAACTATATATTGGTTAAACAGAACCGCAGAGAAACCAAATTTCAGCAATGAAAAAAAGAAAAACGAACGACAGAGATATCATAGATGTTTAACATACTGTATTCAACAGCGCAGAACGGTAAATTGTAAAGGAACTTTGAAATATGTCAAGGCGTTCAGAGAAGCGGTTGTAACAATTCTGTATTCTGCGCACAGGAGAATGATTGGAGTTGAGCGCAGCGGTCAAGAAAGGGCGATGCGACCTGGTGGGCCTTTGTGGAACACTAAACTCTAAACAGTTAAGCAGGTCTCCGGAAGAAAGGTCACCATGAACAATCTTGTGAAGAAATGTAAGGTCTGCAGGCATACGTCTGCAGGTCAACGAAGGGATAGAAGGAACTATGGGTAAGTCAGAATCAGGATGAAAACTGTTATTGTGATGACGGTGCTTAAATATGGATAAAAACGTCGTCTGCACACGTTCTAATTATTCGCTACTAGATTTGGAGATGCCGTTCCAGGCAACAGAAGCATATTTTATCTGAGGGATACATATTGCATTGTATATCATTAGAAATGGATCTGGAGAAGAGAATTCCTTTGTAATCCGACACACATTTCCAAGACTTCGAAGCGTTCGCCGGGTGATGAGCCTAATATGAGACGAAAAAGAGAGCGTACTCTCGAAAAGAATCCTGAGGTTCCTAATCTCCTCAATGCTTTGCAAAGGAACTCCCTCTATACTGTAGGAAAACAGTAGACGATGGGTTGTCCGGCTGTACGTGACAACCATTGCTTTAGCTGGGTTTAAAATTAGACAGATTTTGCTGCACCAGACCGATAATTCCAACAAATCCCTCGGCAAGACACCAGTCCTTAAAACCGCTAATGTGCGTAAATAGTTTCACATAATCAGCATAGAGAAGCAATGAAGATTTTGTTAACACTGTTGACACATCATTGATAAAGATAGAAAACAATAGTGGACCGAGCACAGAACGTTGACATACACCACTCGTTGCAGTGTAAACAATAGACCTTTTTATGTTTACATCAACGTAAAAACAACGGTCAAGGAGATAGTTGGACAACAAGGCAACAAGGCTTGCGTCTACACCGGACGTAGTAAGCTTGTTAATTAATAAATGATGGTTCACTACATCAAACGTCTTACTGAGGTCAAAATAGATAACATCCAACTGGCCATTTTCCAAACTGCAGCCCAAGCCTGTGTCATAAAGCTTGCAAGATTTGTAACCGTCGATCGCATCGAGAAAAACCGTGCTGATTTGGTATCAGAACGTTCTTGACGCAGGCAGCAAGAATGTTGTGCAGAGCTCACTCAAAGAGTTTTGATGCGACACAAAGGAGTGAGATTGGGCGATAGTTAGTAATGGCTGACCTATCACCAAGGTTAAATATTGGAAAAATTCGAGCGATCTTCCATGCACGAAGAAATTTGCCGAAAAGTAAACAGTTATTATAAATGGAAATTAAGGCAGGCACAAAAATGTTACCGTGAGCCTCCATGAGGGCTTTTGGAATTCCTTCTGCACCACAGAAAAATGACGGTTTCATTCGGTTCAGGGTATCATTGACAAGTTTTTTATCGAACATAAGTGTACTAAAATTAGACATAATATAAACGACAGGCCTTCGTCGTGACCATCTGGCAGTTAAAAGACAGAAAGAAAGCACTGAGCAAAGCTCGTGGCAACATCCTCAACCTGTTCCCCATCGGAATTAAACAGGTAATGTTTTCTTTAGACGCCTTAGAATGGCCGCGTACATACCTCCAGACGTCAGCCGGTTTCTGAGACGCAGAAGCGTCTAACGACTCTATATATAGCTGGTGGACACGCCGGTAGAGGCTTTTACCGAGTGAGCGATGCCGACTAAACTCCGCTTTTCACTTGTCAAGCCCAGAATGCTTGGCCTTTTTGTGGGCGCTGTCCTAAGTATAAGCGAACTTCGAAGATCTTTAGAGAACCATTGGGTAAATTTGTAATGAACAGGTTTATAACAAGGGATGTACTTTTCCATGACACTCCTGACAATTTCGGTAAAACGTCGAACCTGTTCGTCAACATCATTGACATTAAAACACTAGACCTTTCAGCAGATTAATAAAAGTGATAGAGCCCAGCATAATCTCCACGCTTGAAAGCATATCGCGGGACCGCACAATCGTCAACACCACCATAGCAATGCTGGACAGCGACAGAGACAGAGACAATAAGAGCGGAGTGAAATTTGTCGGGGTGTACAAGAGATATTTCGGAGGCACACACTTGTACGTTTTTCAAGTTCGAGAAGCACACATCTAGGACATTACCACATAAGTTTTCTATGTGGCAGAACTGCTGCAAGGAGGGGAATGATTGAAAATCTAATAACATGCTGCATTTCTGCGCTGCATAATGGTTTTTATGCTGAAATGAAAGACTGTTCCAGTGAATACCTGCTGTGTTGAAGTCCCCAATTATAATTAGCTAATGGTTGAAGTGTGAATTGGAAAAATTTTCAATAGATGTGAGCTTTCGATTATATTCAGCAGGTAAAATATCTTTCGATATATAGAATGCACCGATGAGCAGCTTCTCGCCCCTCTTGAGGCCTTCCTCAAGCCAGAATGATTCTTTGGTGTCCAGCTCATCACGCCGCACGCATTGCACTGAGTGATCTATGGCAATGAGAACACCGCCACCCTTTTGCTTTGGCCCAGTTAACTTTCTGTCACTTCTGAAAATTTCATAGGTCGGAGGAAAATAGTTGGAAGATGAGATATCATCGCAAAGCCAAGTTTCAGTATTAACAATAGCAGAAAATTAGGAGCACACGATATTTCTAAGAAATTCGAAGGACTTAGTACGTAGACCTCTAGCATTTTGATAATAGATGTCGATAGTTTCGTCCGACTGGTAATTCTCAGTAGTTTCACAGCTGTGCATCATGCCAGGGTGGAGCTTGGTACACAGCTGTGCACCAAGCACCAATATAATATTATAGTAATAATATAATAATAATAATAATAATAATAATAATCAATCAATCAATCAATCAATCAATTAATCAATCAATCAATCAATGTTTATTAGAGTGCCCAGGAACAGCCGAGGCCTTGGTTCTGGCGCACTGAGTAATAATAATAATAATATTATTGTAATATTAATAAATCAATCAATGAATTTATTTTGAGTGCCCAGGAAGGACGGTGATGTCTTACTGCTGGTACACTAGCAAACATAAAAACAAACAAGATGACATGATATACATATAACACGTATAACTAAAAGTACGGTACAATAAAAAAAAGCACAAAGAACGGTAACAACAATGTTATCACAATCTATGGACGGAACAGTTAGTCCCAAACTATGTACTAGTTAGTTGAACATACAGCCAATTAAAAGATAGTGAGGTAAGGATAAAAGCTATACAAATGAGAAGTTGAATAAAATGCAGTAACTAGCAAACAAAGGAAGGTGGCGTAGCAAACTTATGTGAACGGAGTAAGACATATACTGTTACTACATACAGCACTACTCAGTAATGCACAAAACTGTGCCAGGGAACCAAAAAAACATCAAATTAGTCCCCAAGAAAGTTGTACATGCTTTGCAGTCGGTGGATAGGCGAGTGACTACTACTAGTTGCACCAGTATGGAATAGATAGCGCGATCGCATGCACTTTTGGAGAACTCGGAGCATAAGCTGGGACAGAAGTTCTGGGCAGGCAATGGCTCAATGTAGTATCTTGTGCAGAAAAAGAAGATCAGCTCGATCACGCTTAAAATTCAATAGAATAAGCTTAGGTGGGTGATGTTGACTAGAGGACAAAACAGAATTGCGTCCTAGCTGGTGTTTATATGTTGACAGGAATTTTTTCTGCACTCGTTCAAGATACTGGTGGTTGGACTGGCAGGTTGCGTTCCGAATGATAGATGAGTATTCTAACTGGGGACGGCAAACTGATGAGTAAAGTTTAAAAATAGGAACAGTAGAAGTGAAAGCTCTTGTAAACCTGCAAGCCGCACCCAGAGAGTGAAGGGCCCCCGAATATGTGTCCTGTATGAGGAGTGACAATGAGGGAACTGTCGAACAGCACTTCAAGGTTTCTAACCTCGGGAACTTTTGACAGACGAGCAATAACAAACGTGTAAGAGAATTGGAAGGGGGGTGTTTTCCGGCTGTAGGTGATAACTTTCGTTTTATTAGTGTTTTGAATTAATCCCTGCTCAGCACACCAGCACGCGAAAGATGAGATGTCATGTTGAAGGGCGAAGCAGTCTTCTGGGCAATTAACTAGTTTATAAACCTTTATATCGTCAGAATACAATAAGAAAAACGAGCTCCTAATAGAGGTAGATACGTTGCTAATGAAAATTGAGAACAGAAGAGGGCCCAACACAAACCCCTGAGGTACGCCGCTGGTAGGAATGTAGGCGAGAGATCTTTGTCCATTTACGCTGACATAACATCGTCTGTTAAGAAGTTAGCTGCCTAGTAAGGCAATTAGTGGAACATTGACGCCAGAGAGCAACAGTTTTTTGAGCAACGTATGATGAGTAACAAGATCAAAGGCCTTACTTAGATCACAGTAGACTGCGTCAATCTGGCCTCGGTCTCTTACTGCTTTGTATGCATTGCTCATGAAGCAGGTAAGGTTAGTTGTAGTTGACCGCCCAGTTATAAAGCCATGCCGATCAGGTAACAACGCATTTTTACGCACCAAGAAAAAACTGTGTGTAAAGAGGACTCCAAAAGTGTGGACGCGGCACAGAGGATTGAGACAGGCTATTAGTTCGTTGCATCTGTGCGGTTGCCTTACTTAGAAAATATTCTAGAATTTTTTTATGTAGCTGGAAATATTTTAGTAATTAGGCAGTTAATAAATATAGATGTTAAAAACGGAACTAGTATATCTCTAAAAGCTTCAAGTAGGGCCGTAGGAATGCCATCTGTGGCAGACGACAAAGAAGGTTTCATGTGCTTGAAGCATTCAACTACAAGTTTCCCATCAAGAACAACTGAACTTGCTGCACGCAAGCTGTTGATAAATCGAGATATCTGATTGTCTCTGGGAGGTTCTAAAGTGCTACCAAAGTGACGCGCGAAAACATTTGCGACATTAGTTACCTCAGCCCCGGAAGAATCAACTAAACAAATGCGATCATCTGCGTTATTTGAGTGGGAACAAAGGAACTGCACAAATTTTGAACGGTCACGCGTTGCACTAATTATCATTGAGTCAAGGTAGGAAATATATTCTTTTTTATAACAATTCTTACACGTTGAATGATGATTTTGAAACTCTTCTTTCCACGTATCGAGGCCAGAGTCACGTGCCTTTCTACGTGCGCGATCTTTCAGCTTAAGGGCAGCTCGGAGTTCATTGGAGAGCCAAAAAAAATCATGCGAGTTTTTGCTTTTTGGAATAAACCGGTCCATACCATTGTTGCACGTCAACATCATAGTGATTCCAGACAGTGGACCAATCTGCAGAGGAAGAATTTTGGTATAAACATACATAGTCACCCCGCCTAAAGCACTAGCGGCAAGGGGTAGAGTATGGGGATGGAGGAATGTCTCGCTGAACGGATAAAGATGCGGAAATAAGAAGTGGAGGGGGAAATTTACCAGGACTGACAACACCAATCCCTGAATGAAAAACTTGCGCATATCAAATATCCCTAAAAGAAAGGTTTAAAATGCTACCACTGCAGTTCTTGGTACGATTGAACTGGTCCAAAGATGTACATGCAGAGAAATCAGGAATCATGATTCACTTTGGTTCATTGCTATAATTGTAGTGAGAAAAGTTATGGTTATCCCTTTCAAGGCCTGGTGTGTTGAAGTCGCCCAAGACAAGCAGCTTGTGATTGCTGCTAAGTCTAGTGTAGATGCTTGGTCGATGGAAAAAGGACACGTTTAAACACCGAAGGGGTGGTATCAGGTGGACCATAGAACGCCTCAATAAGGATATTCTTGCTTTCGAGGAGGCGCACATCAAGCCAGACACACTCGCCTTGTGTTTCAAGCTCCGGACGTCGAACGAATTGCAGCGACCTCTCCACCGCTACAAGGACACCCCCGCGTTTTTTCTAAGAACGTGCCGAATTTCTGTCAGCACGATGAACTTGATAATTAGGAGAAAAATACTGAGCGGAGGAAATGTCCATTGAAAGCAACGTTTCAGTGATAACAATGATTGGGTATGTAGAGGACAGAACATGGGCGAAAAACTCAGAAGAATTAGTACGAAGCTAGCAGGCATTTTGATACAATATTTCAAAGCTAGCGTTACTTTTTGACATCTAAAGGAACGGAGTTTTTGCTGGGGGAAAGAATCATGTCCGAATTAAGTCTACCTCGAAAGGGCTAGAACAAACAGTACGGGGGCCAAGTACAGGGGTCACATAAACGCTGAAAGTACATGTCGTCGACACCTACACAGAACGATGCGTACGTTTTATACTTGCTCTTAAGTCGGTGGCAGAATAGCGATTCAACGGTCACTGAAGACATGCGGGCTTGGAGCTGCCCCGTCGTTGTACTTGGACTTAGTTTCGAAACGAAAACAAGCTTGAGGAGCTTCGGTGTTTTTCCAACAACCAAGCCCGTCGAGTCAGATGACCGATGTAAGGCTGGTTCCTTCCTCTTATATTAATAATAGTAAAATATTATTCAATCAATCAATCACTCAATTATGTAAATTTATTGTGCCCAGGAATAGCCGTGAGGCCTTGGTGCTGGTACACATATGGATACAGGTGAAAAAAAGGAAAACAAAAAGTGAAAGGAAAGAACACTTTGACAGCACATAAAATAAAAGAGTATAAAAAAATAACTTTTAGAATGTATATTTCAAAGTATACCGTTAACACCAATACAAAACGTAGATAGCGTATACACTACATGTAATGAACACAAACAAAACTGACAGGATACAACAGAATTGGTAATTACATCGTACCGATGAAACAGAACATCTGCACACTACAGATAGTCGTGTAACCTTATAACAGCAATCCATAAAATGGAAAACGACAAGAGTCATATAGACAGCATACCCCCTATACAGTAAGGCAAGCAGGTAAATAGAAATTACTATAACTAGAAGAAGATCCATTCAGTATGACGAAGCAAAGAAATATTCCATATAGTTCTATGTAAGAGAAGAAGGGGGAGCATATTAGTGAATGAGAATTCTGGAAGTGTCTGAACTTAACTGATCGAGGGAGGTGTTAAAAATATCTACGTCTGCAGAGTAGAAGTTACACGTGCTCTGCAACCTGAACAGCCGGCAATGTCGGTTACAGAGCTGAGAGTACGAAAAGGATGACATTTTCCTGTGCTTTTAATAGGCACTGTTAACTGGAGCTCCGAATGCAGTTCCGCACTGCTAACTTGTCCATGTATGAGCTTAAGAAGAAGTAAGAGGTCAGCTGTATCGCGCCTAGCCTTTAGCTCAAGTAGCACTTGCAAGTACTGTGGTCCAGAGTTAAGACGGTGATACTAGGGAGGGAAGCGATGTCTAAGTATGGACAGCAGCTTATTCTGCACTTTATCAATGGCCCTGCTGTTAGATTTGCATGAACCATTCCAGACAACCGAGGCATATTCCAGTACGGGACGACAGACAGTAGAGTACAGTTTCAGGAAGGACGTTGCACTACGAAATTCTTTAGACTTCCAGCAGACCATGCCCAAACGGCGGAGAGCTCGCTGTTTGATGAATCGAACGTGCGGTGTAAAAGTCGGCTAGTTATCAAACTGCACGCCAAGATCAGTTGTCGTCGAGATTCGAGGCAAAGTATCATCGTGAACTGAGTAGAGATAAAGCAGGCAGTCCGTTTTACGCGTGTATGACAGCAATTTTGGTTTTTTGTGGCGTTCACTATCAGTTCGTTCTCTTTACACCAGAGTGTAAACGCATCCATGTATCTTTGCAAATGCCTGCAGTTGCTAAGAGACGAAGCTTCCCTAAAAATCGTGATGTCATCAGCATAAAGTAAAAAAGAAGAATGCCTTATAGCAGGTGAAACATCATTGACAAATAAAGAAAACAAAAGAGGGCCTAGAACAGACCCCTGTGGCACACCACTTGAAACGCAGTAACGATAGGATTGCTGGCCGTTAACATTTACGTAGCAGGTGCACTCACGCAAGTAACTAATTAGGAGGTCTAGAATCGAATCATCTATGTTCAGGAGTGACAGTTTAGAAATTAACAATGGGTGACTGACCACATCAAAAGCCTTGCTCAGGTCAAAGTACACAGTATCAAGCTACCTCCTCTGATGAACCGCTTCCGACGCTCGCTGCATGAAATGAACAAGGTTAGTGGTTGTGGAACGTCTGGACATAAATCTGTGGTGTTTGGAAATTAGTATGCCCTTAACACTGGAAGTAAAACATCGTGCAACACAGTCTGAAACCGCTTAGACACCGCACACAGTAGCAAAATAGGCCGATACTTTCTAGCACTATCTTTAGCACCAGTTTTGAAGACAGGGACCAAGCGTGCTAACTTCTAGGCTGCTGGAAAAGTAGCCGATTGGATTGAAATAATAAATATAGCGTTTAGTATGGGAATCAGAAGCTCCCCAAAAGTTTTTATTATTGCGGGAGGAATGCACTCAGGGCCACAGGAAAATCAATCAATCAATCAATCAATCAATCAATCAATCAATCAATCAATCAATCAATCAATCATGTATATTTATTGTGCCCAGGAACAAACGTGATGCCTTGGTGCTGGTACACAGATGGATAGAGGTAAAAAAAAGAAAAACAAAAATTGAAAGGAAAGAACACTTTGACAGCGTAGAAAATAAAAGAGTAGAAAAAAAAACTTTTAGAGTGTATATTACAAAGTATATCGTACAAACCACTACAAAACGTAGATAGTGTATGCACTACATGCAATGAACACAAAAAAAACTGACAGGATACAACAGAATTGGTAATTACATCGTACCGATGAAGCAGAACATCTGCACACTACAGATAATTATGTAACCTTATAACAGCAATCCATAAAATAGAAAACCACAAAAGAGTCATTTAAACAACAGACTCTCTATGCAGTAAGGCAAGCAGGTAAAAAGAAGTTACTATAATTAGAACAAGATCCATTCAGTATGACTGAGCGAATAAATATTCCATAAAGTTCCATGTAAGAGAATAATAGGGAGCATATTAGCGAATGAGAATTCTGGAAGTGTCTGAACTGAACTGATTGAGGGAGCTGTTAAAAATATCTGCGTCTGCAAAGTAGAAGTTACACGTGCTCTGCAGACTGAACAGCGGGCAAAGTCGGTTACAGGAGCTGAGAGTACAAAAAGGATGACATTTTCTTGTGGTTTTATTAGGCACTCTTCGCTGGAGCTCCGAAAGGAGTTGCGCACTGCTTATTTGTCCATGTTGAGCTTAAAAAGAAATAAGAGGTCAGCTGTATCGCGCCTAGCCTTTAGCTCAGGCAGCACTTGCAAGTACCATGGTCCAGAGTCAATCGGTGATACTCGTGAGGGAAGCGATGTTTAAGTAAGGACAGCAGCTTATTCTGTACTTTATGAATGGCCCTGCTGTTACATTTGCATGTACCATTCCAGACAACCGAGGCATATTCCAGCACGGGACGACATACAGTGGAGTACAGTTTCAGGAAGGACTTTGCACTACAGAATTCTTTAGATATCTGACGGACCATGCCCAAGCGGCGTAGAGCTCGCTGTTTTCTGAATCGAACATGCGGTGTACAAGTCAGCTGGTTATCAAAGAGCACGCCAAGATCAGTTGTCGAGATTTGAGGCAAAGTAACATCGTGAAGTGAGTAGTGATAAAGCAGGCAGTCTGTTTTACGCGTGTATGACAACACTTTGGTTGTCGCGGCGTTCACTATCACTTCGTTCTCTTTACACCAGAGTGTAAATGCATCCACGCCTATTTGCAAATGCCCGCAGTCGTTAAGAGACAAAACTTTCCTAAATATCTTGATGTCATCAGCATAAAGTACAACAGAAGAATGCCTTATAGCAGCTGAAACATAATAATACTACTACTACTAATAATAGTAATAGTATTAATATTAATAATAATATATATTAATAATATCAATAATAATATAACAATAATATAATAATAATACAATAACAAGTGTAATATATTATATTATAATCAATCAATCGCCAGGAACAGCCCGATGGCCTTTGTGGCGCCAGGAACAGCCCGATGGTGCACGAAAAAAACGAATAAAATGCAATGTAACATGCCCACACCTTACAGGTAATGCAATTAACGGGCAGCGATACTGACACACGCACACAAAACGTACACACTGCCGTACACCAGAATATACATGCACCCAGAGAAAACACAAACACACAAATACACACAAAATCAAGTCCATTGCCCTCAGTAAGCCTTGTGACATCACGCCAGTGGTCGTCATACACAGATAATTTCAAAAATATACATAAATGGTAACAAAGTTTAGTTTCACGGAAACGGAGTGAATCAAGATCGCTTATATGTAAGAAAATGTGCATGTAAAGAAAACCAGACATGGAATAAGGTGAATATATGAAAAAGAAAGCATTGTGTTGTCATCACCTAATGCACAAGTTACCGCGTGTGAGCAGACGATGAAAAAGGTCGCTTGCATGACAAGCTCACAGATATGTTTGCGGAACTGTGTCGAGGGTTTATTAAATATGTCTAAATATTCCTTGTAGTGATTGTACGTACACTGGAGGCGAAACATGGGGCACAAGCCACACAAAAAGCTGAGATTAAAAATTTGTCGTGTCTTCTTGTGAATTTTTGCAGCACATGGAGTGTAGCATGTTGCAGCATTTCACCACAAGACACTGTTCCGTGAATAATTTGAACAGGAAGAGAAGATCAGGCTTATTACGTCTGGAGTTTAGGCACTCTAGCATTGGTCAAGAGAATGACCCGAAATTGTTATGGCTAGCAAAGCAATGATTGAAGATAGAGATAAAATTTTTCTGGACACTTTCAATGCATACAGAGTGTTTTGCATGCGCTATTCGATACCACAGTAGCGTACTCGAGCTGCGGATGACAAATAGTCGTGTACAGCTTGAGAAAAGATCCCGGCTCCTTGAACGCCCTTGATGAGCGACATATAACGCCAAGAGACCGGAGGGCCCCCCGAGTGACCTCAGGGATGTACGGGGAGAAGCTGAATTTATTGTAGAAATTAACACCAAGATCCTTATCCTCCCCAACACGCGGTAATGCCTCACCGTTAATGGCATATGAGAACAATATGCTGTCAGGTTTTCTAGTGTAGGCCATTACCTTAGTTTTTTATGTAATAATAACGAGTTTATTGCGTGAGCACCAGTCTGAAAAAGACGTGATCGCTCAGTGGAGAGCGGAACAGCTTGCGGTGTTTAAAACAGCCTTAAATATTTTCATATCATCACCATATCAGAGAAAGTGACAATCATGATTTACAGATTAAACAACATTTTTAAAAATGAAAAAATTAGTGGCCCCAGAACAGATCCCCGAGGGACACCACATGTGGCCTTGTAGGGGAGGGAAGACAGCACGTTTGCATGCACAAAGCATCACCTAACGGATATATAATGACATAAAAGGGACGTAATGGATGGTTGTAAATTGAGTTGACACAGCTTTTTAAATAATATATCATGGCAGACGACATCAAAAGCCTTGCTCAAATCGAAGTAGACGACATCCAGTTGTCCTCTTCCCTTTACAGCTTCCGAAGCATGCAGCATAAAATTTACAAGATTAGTGGTGGTCGATCTCCGAGCGAGAAAGCCGTGTTGCTGAGGTAATAATATCTTTTTACGCTGAAAGAGAGTAGTGTATGTAGTATAGTCTCAAAGAGTTTAGAAGGAGCGCAGAGAATATATATCTGGCGGTAGTTTGTGGTGTCTAACTTTGCCCCTGACGTAAATATAGGAACAACCCACAAAATCTTCCAACGAGTAGAGAACTAACCGGTATCGATTGACGTTCGAAATATACGCACCAATACCTGAACAAGAAGATCCCCAAACGCCTTCAGTACTGCCGAAGGAATGCCATCAGGTCCGCACAAAAATGAGTGCGGAACTCGCTTTAGTGCTCTTGATACAAGACTTTATGAAATAAAACATTCTGAGCTTTGATCATACCACGGAAACACTTGAGGGGGCAGGCTGCCCTTTTCTTGCCGAATACTAACTGAATTGTTTAGCAAAGGCATTAGTAATGTCAGGAATGCTGTCACCCCTCTTGTCAATGAGGTTAATATCACCTGGGTTGTTTTTAGAAGTTTATGAATGGACATCACTCCAGAAAGCTTGAGCATTGCGTGGGGAATGAGCTTCAACCGCGGCAATATAACTGGACCTAATGCACTTAAGTAGATTTTTACAATGTGACCTGAGTTGACGAAACTCGCTCTGCAACCTCTCTTGGCCAGTTTTTTTTTGCTTGTTTGTGAGCTCGATTCTTTCTAGAAAGGGCCTTTCTTAGTTCAGATAAAAACCAGTAGGGACAATTGCAATTTTTTTTTAGTTTTTTTAGGTGCAAATATGCTTAAGCTATCGTGAAGAACTTAGGCAAAAAAATCAGTCATTTTTTAGGCGTCATTGAAGGTGTCCAAAGGATACCAATCCATCTCAGCAAGGAAATGAAACAAGCCAATATGGGTCCCCACGAGCGAAGTTGTTACCACAGACACGTGGTGTGTTGACGGGAGGACTGTGGTGGGCAAGGGATATGTAGGAATTTGAATATAGTAAGGGGGGTGAAACCTGTCAGGTTTTTCGAGGTCAATATAACTACGCGACACCTTAACGTGTCCATGTTAGTAAAAGACAAGTCCAAAACGTTTCCACGCAGATTCCTAATGAAGTTGCAATGCTGTAACGAAGTGAAAAAATAAAATCTAGCAAAATCTCACACTTCTGTGATATCGGATGGGACGCCCGATCAACCAACTGAGTTTCCCACGCAATGCCGGGTGCGTTAAAGTCATCAGTTATCAGAACATTGTGATCACTATGAGAGTGTGCAACCATTTCTACTCAATTTAGGGTATGTTTGAAGTCAGTGGTGTTTGTCTCGGGTGGTATGTACTAAGTGCATAGTAAGAGGCGTTTACCCCAAGAGCAAAGCACCTCTAACCAGATAAACTCAGTTTATAATTCAAGGTCCAGGCGCTGTCTACATTTAATAGAATCGTCTGAAGCAACCATTCCGCGACCTCCTCGTTGTTTGCCGCAAGAAGGGTCACGGTCATGCCGAAAATCTTGGTAGTTTGGGGTAAAGAAGGAATTAGAGCTAATGTCCGGGCACAGCCAGGTTCCTGTAAGAATTACTACTGTAAAGCAAGAAGAAACTGCATTATAAAACTTGCACTGATTTATTACGTAGCACGCCGACCTTTTGGTAGAAAAAATCAAAACTGCAGTTACTCGCCATCGAAACGTTGCTCCTTGACAAAGATCATTTGTTCACACAACTCACCGCGGAAGGGTTTAAACAGGCAATGCCGCGGCCAAAGCGCAAGATATTCAGTTTCTCGAAACACACGTCGTCCACGGCGACGCAGAAGGAAGCGTACGAGTCATGCCTCGTTTTCAGTCGCTCGTTTTCATGATCGGCACAGCACCCACAGAACATAAGTGTGTGGCTACCTGCGCTATTTTGTAGAAGGACGCAGCTTGGTGAGAAATATTGATTTAGGGAGCCTGGGACGGCCGACCGCTTTAAGGACAGTTCCATCAGAAACGCCAACCACCAGCGGACACGGGTTGTTCCTTGCGCAGCGGTGCTGCTCCTGCGTCGGTGGTGACTAGTTCTGGAGTGGCCGGGAAGCCGAACTCACCCGCGTCGGGCTTGGAGGGGCAGAGATAGGCAGAACGAAATTCTCCGAAAAGCCGGGCGTCCGCGAGGTAGGTGGTTTTGTTTTTGCGGTCGTCCTGGTTGGCAGCAGCGGGAAATTGGCCAGCCGGGTCGTACCCTTCAGCCGGGTCAAATCACTGGGCAGAGAATTCACCTCTTGGCGTAGCGACTTCACAGCATCGGCGTGAGCCTCGGCCTTTGTTGCGCCCTCCCGGTGGAGCTGTTTGTTGTCCTTCCCCAGCTTTGCAACCTTAGAAACCTAATATTAAAAATAATACTAATAATCAATCAATCAATCAATCAATCAATCATTTATTTAACGTGCCCAGGAACAACCGAGAGGTCCTGATGCTGGTGCACTAAAAAAGAAACAAAAAAAACTATGAATAACACAACAGAACAAGATAACTGTTCAGAAGAAAACTATAAGAGACACAATGAGTACAGAAATATTAGGACGACAGGACAAAAGTAGATTAACACAGTATGAGAAATAGCTAATGATAATGACGAAAAGTCAGATAATATACATACATACATACATACATACATATATACATACATACATACATACATACATACATACATACATACATACATACATACATACATACATATATCCATACATACAACAATGCGCCAGATAAAGTAAAAGAGAAGGATAGAACAAATTGCACATCTGATGTTATCTTATAACGGTAGAAACCTTGGAGGAAAACGATAACTGTGACCCATCAAAAACATCGAGGTCAAGAAAATAAAAATTATAAAGACTTTGTATCCTGTTGAGGGTTGAGTGCTGAGAGAGGCGGGTAGTTACAAGAAACAGCCTGCTCTCTCTTGTTTGCTTCCGCGGAATCCGAAAATTAATCCTATTGAGCAGTATAGGACAGGATATAGTACCGTGAACGAGCTTGAAAAGAAAGAAAAGATCGGCGCGATTTCGCCGGCAGCGAAGTGAAGGCAGTGACAATAGTTCAACGGTGTTAGAACACGAGACAGAGTCATTTTTAGCGAAGCGATGGTTGTAAACGCTTAGAATTTTTTTCTGGACACGCTCAAGTACGTTACTTAAGGAATTAGAGATGCCATTCCAGATCACAGATGCATACTCAAGTTGAGGAAGACATATTGCGGTGTACAATTTGCGGAGTGGCATAGGAGAATTGAATTCTCTCGATATTCTACAAACACAGCCGAGAGAACGAAGCCCCCGCATAGCAACACGCTTAGTATGAGCTGAAAAATGCAAGGTGCTATCAAAGAGAACGCCGAGATCATTGATCTCACAAACCCTACATAAAGACACAGAATTGACAGAGTATAAAAAAGATACGCTAGATGATTTGCGATTTAAACTCATGACTTTTGTCTTTGAAATATTGAGAGAAAGGTTATTTTTTTACACCTTCTGAAAAAGAACAAAATAAACTGCAACAAGCGACAGTCTTAAATGAATGAATTTCCCTAAATATCTTTATATCATCGGCATACAAAAGGAAAGAAGAATTGCGAATGGAGAAGAAACGTCGTTAACATACATTAAAAAGAGGAGTGGGCCTAATCCCGAACCCTGAGGTACACCACTGGTCCTTTGTAAAAGGAGGACGTTTGGCCATTGACGGCAACATAACATGATCTGTCACGAAGGTAGCTATGCAATAGATTCACAACAGCAGTGTCAACATAAAAATGAGCAAGTTTAACCATAAGCATTGAGTGACTGACTACATCGAACGCTTTGCTGAGGTCACAGTAAATGGTGTCGACCTGTCCTCTCTGGAATACAGGTGTAGATATTTGCGTCATGAAACTGGCAAGATTAGTGACGGTTGAGCGGCCAGGGACAAATCCATGTTGATTATTATTCAATGAGTTTTTCACATTAAAAGACAGTATGTGGTGAAGGGCCAGCTCAAAAATCTTTGACATGGCACAAGAAGAGAAATGGGTCGATAATTCGAGACATCAGTTTTAGAGCCAGACTTAAATACTGGAAAAACACGAGCAATTTTCCACCTGCGACCAATATACTGCTATAAGCTTTTAGTATGGCTGAGGGGATACCATTGGACCACATGAAAGGATGGTTTCAAGCGCTTAATGCATTGCTGATGAGATTTTCATCTAGCGACAGAGCTTGGGTGTGTTGATTTCCAAATGTTGTTCGATAGTAGTGCTAGAGTCAGAGGCTTTATAAACGGAAGAGAACTGCGTGGCAAAACAGTCAGCGACGGCTTGTAGTTCTGTCCATTGGAGTCCAGTAGTATTAAAGGCTCTTCACTTTTGTTAGACCGTTTGCGTACATACTTCCAGAACTCAGCCGGCCTGTCAGAGGCGCTTTTTTCTAAGTGTGCAATATATGAACTGTGATCCCGTTTATATAGGCGTTTACAAGAGTTCGAAAGCATGGGAAAATCTTCCTTGCGCTCAGAGATGGAGTGCTTTTAAGCTTTCTGTGTGCGCGATCTTTATGCTTTAGAGCACTTATAAGTTCAGACGAGAACCAGGGGGATATTTATGGAGTTTAGGAGTATATTGTGGAATATATTTGCGCATACTGCTTAAGATAAGTTCCGTAAGCTGATCTACTTGGTCATCAACATTGGTTTTTTCAGTTACCATAGACCAGTCAATGGAGGATAAGTCACGGTGTAAGCCAACGTAGTCACCTCTTTTGAAAGCAAATCTGGGCGATTTGTTGATGTTATTTTGAAAGCTCTGTTTTTCCCCTGACAGAGAGAGTGTTAGTTTAAGTGGTGGGTGAAATTTATCGGGACGAACAAGAAAAACGTCAGAGAGTGACACTTCAATAGGCTGATTGTTCGAAATACACAGATCTAATATGTTACCGCAAGGATTGGCAATAGAATTATGTTGTTGAAGGGAATTAAAAGCAAGAAAATCTAATAGCAGGCCGCACTTATTCTCTATGTATTGATGGTAATGAGAATATTTAAGTGTTCTCCAGTCGATACCAGGGGTATTAAAACACCAATAACAACAATCCTGTGCTTCCTATGTGAAGCTATGACATTTCAATGGAAGAGATGATGTTTAAAAGAGATTGGGGTAATGCTAGGCGGCACATAGAAGGACCCAATCAACAATTTTTCGCAGCGATCAAGGCTAATTTCGCCCCATATTGATTCAGGAACAGTTTCAATGTCATTTTGGCGACAGATCTCAGAATTATCTACAGCCACAAGTACGCCACCACCTTTTTGTTTGGTTGCACTGAAGTCACGATCACTGCGGAAGGTGTTGTACTGATGGAAAATAGTCTGATAGGGAATCTCATTGCACAGCCAAGTTTCGGTAATCACAATGACAGGAAACGAAGACGAAATAACATTAGCGAAGAATTCAGTTGGCTAGTTCGTAGACCACGAGCGTTTTGGTAAAAGATGTCCAAATTTCACACCTTCACTGTCAATTACAGACTCTGAAGGATGGAGCATATCATCATGTAGAATCCCACGGAATGGCTTGAAAATGCAGCCACGCGGCCACATTGAGGGGTCGTTCAGACGCTTCATGTTTTCTTCGTCAACCATGACGTAGAAGAGGAGTACGACAAATATTTTTTTTTCAGCCGCCGGCAGGGAAAAGGGGGCAAATATTTTGAGATTCGATGTGCTTCTTGAGGTCAGCAGTGGCAGTGTCAGGGCTCAACTTTGAAACAAATAGTGCCCTTTGACGCTGCGGCCGCTCAACCACCGACAATGCACACGACTCCATGGCTCCAAGGAATGCAGGCCTGTTTCCCTTCTTTGTATTCTTTTCACCCCTTGTGGCAATTGTTGTCAAAAGGGGGGCGGGCAGGATCGTCAACGCGTTGCTCCGAAGGGGATTGACGAGCGGGGGCGTAGGGCAAACAGGACTGGTCTCGGTGTCTCGAGGCGTGTCGGAGGGCGAGGGGTTGTCGGAGGTTGAGGGGATCACGGAAGCTTGAAATGGAACAACCGTCGGGGACTTCGCAGGCGCGGGGGTCACACGGCGGGCCAGCTCCTCACGTAAAAAACGAACCTCGGAGCGGAGGGAGGCGACGATTCGAGCCTGCTGTTCGGCTCCGCGGGAATGGTCCTTTCGGAGGCGCTCATTTTCTTCTCGCATTTGCGACACTTCGTCGCTCAAAACAGAAATTCCCTCCAGCGCGTCGAGGAGAAGACGGCGGGGACCGGCAATCTCACCACAAGGTCACCCGGAGGGGAAAGAGAGGAACCGGTCGGGGGAGCGCGGGGCTGCGGAGAACACGTTTCCGTCGGTGATGCCTCCATCCCGTCCCTAGGCTTAGCGCCCGTCCTGGGAGAATCGCACAAGTTGCAGCGAAATGGGCGCGATCCAGCCCTCAAAAGTTCCAGTTGGTCGTCCGGCCAGGTCCCCACTTCGCGTGCACAGTTTTACACAGCTTTCGCAGCAACAGAACTGTTGCTTCCCGAAAAAAGGGCAGTAGCAGAGCAAGCATGCATCCCGGCAGGGCGCCATGCTGCGGGACTATAATAATAATAATAATAATAATAATAATATTAAAATAATATATTAATAATAATAACAATAACAATATTATTAATAAGAATCACTGTTCATTATAGTGCTAAGGAACAGCGGAAGCCTTCGTGCTGGTGCACTAAGAGGGGAAAATGAAGCAGCACTATTGTACATCACCAATTTGCTAATAAACATTCAGTGAGCAAAAAACTACAAAAACGGCAGAGAATATTACAAATAAAATAGTATATTCCAACCGACATTACACCATGAATTCGTGCTGGCGCACAGAAAAGGTGTAAGGCTGCAATAAAATACATCAACAGCTGGCAAATGAACAGTCAATGAGCAAAAAAAAAGAAGAAACTACAACAACTGCAAAGAAGAATAAAAATACCATAGTGTAATTTAGCCAACAATACACAATCAATAGAAACTGTTGTGTCTGGTACATTGCAAGGAGAATTCTTACAATAGCCGTAACTATACGGAAAGGAAAGAAAAAGAAAAAGTCTTTACAATATCCGGGAAGCGTAAATTTTTAGTTTTAAATGGACGCATGAAATGAATATGGCAACTTGTAAGGATAAAAAAGGCAGGAAAAGAAAATTCTAGGATAATTACAGTCGCAGTATCAACACAATACACGAATAACCGAGAACAAGAACAAGCTCGGTGAAGTCAATGCACACGCCAGGACGATAAGACAAGAAAAAGAGCACTGCCAAGATGACCTTAGTGTGTCAGAGCTGACAACCCGGCCAAAAACTCCCGAAGAGGACGCTGAAAAATATAAAGCTTCTCGGAGTGAACATTATCTAGATGCTGCATCCTTTCAAGAGGAGAACGTGTGCTGAGAGACCCAGCAGTTTTAAAAAGGTGGATGAGACTTGTAGCTTTTTCTGGAACACGAAAACCAATTGATTCGAGCTGTTCCGGGCATAAAAGATTACCATGAAGCAATTTGTACCACAAAAGAAGGTGGGTCTGCCAGGAACTTAGAAAAACAGTTAGAGGGAGAGGCTCCGAAGGAAAACGATGGCTAAATATTGGTGAACGTTTGGCCCGTACACGTTCTATACGTTGACAGTTGGAACTACGGGTTCCATTCAAAACCACGGAGGCATATTCTAGTTGCAGAATACAAAGCGTTCTGAATAGTGTTAGGAATGATTAAGGAATCCTGAATTCTAGTGAAAACCTACTTACAGCCCCAAGAGAGCATATCGTCCGCCTAGTAAGCTGAGCGACATGAGGTGAGACAGCTAAGGCACTGTCAGAAAGCACCAGAATGGCTCTGACATCTTCCATTCTAGACAGGTAACCGCCATTAATACCGTAGCAAAATAAAGTGCGGTTTTTTCTGCTGTAAGACATGACCTTTGGCTTTGTAGAGTAAAGATTTAATCTGGTGTCTAAGCACCACTTATAAAATGAGGATGTCTTGCTCCAGGGCAATGCAGTCATTAGTGGACTCAATCCTTCTGAATATTTTATTGTCTCCAGCCTAGAGAATGAGAGTAGACATCTTAATTTTGGCGGACACATCATTCACAAAAATGGAAAACAAGAGAGGCCCCAACATCGAGTCTTGAGGCACACCGCTTGTTGATCTGTAGATGGCAGACGTCTGCCCTTTAACGCTAAGGAAACTGAACCGATTATCTAAATAACTAACCAACAATTGCACGAGTGGTGTATCAATGCCCACCTGTAAAAGCATTTTAAGTAACAACGTGTGGCAGGCAACGCCGTCAAATTCTTTGCTCAGATCACAGTAGACAACGTTGAGCTGGCCCCTCTCAGAAACGGCTGCCGAGGCCTGCTCTATGAAGTAGGAGAGATTAGCTGTTCTTGACCTTCCCCGTATAAAGCCGCGCTGTTTACTTACAAGGAGATTGTGTACAGAACTTGACAGTAATTTGTACAGCGCTGTCTCAAACAGCTTGAAGCAAACACAAAGGAAAGAATCTTCTCTGTAGTTTGTTGCATTCGATTTAGAACCTGACTTGAAAATGAGAAGCACTCGAGAAATTTTCCACAGCAGAGAGAACACATTTGTTTTTAGACACCGGTAAATCGATGTCAAAACAGTTAAAAAATGCTGGCGTATGTTTTGAGAATAGCTGAAGGTATTGCGTCAGCTCTACAGGACAATGACGGTTTCATGCACTTTAGACTCTCCAAAACCAACTGCTCGTCTAAAAGCACTAAGCTAGATTCTTGTACGCGACTTAACAATATGTTCATTTCAGAGACATCACGATGGCCGCATGTGGCACTGAAGTGCTGACCAAAGTGAATGACAACATTTTGAACTTCTTTACCAGAAGAATCTACAATATTGCTAAAATTATATGAGTTGTTTTTACGGGAACGTATGTATCTCCAAAATGTTCCATGCTGAGAATTCGCACTACTCTCTACGGAATCAAGATAGGACGCTGGTAGCACTCATAAAGGTTTTTACATAATTTACGGTAAGAGCGGAAGTTCTATTTCCATTCGTCTATCCCGGGTTTCTTATACTTTCTGTGGCAGCGGTTTTTTTTTAATTTAAAAGTCGTACGAAGTTCTTTCGAAAACCAATGGGTGTGCTTGGGTGGTTTGGTTTACACTTGGGAATAAATTGGTTCATACCGCTTTTGATCATTTAAGTGAACCATTTAACTTGTGCATTGTAATGCTGTAGTTCTTCAATTGCAAACGAATCAAACGAACTAAAAAATGTACATCCAATGTTCTGCCCATGTGCATAACAAAAAAGAGAGAGTGCTTTATTCTTTAGTTAGGCACTACAATGCCGAATCGATACTGGACCAGAAACTGAAAATGGAGGATGAAGCTTGTCGGGTTTGACAAGAGAGATATTCGCCATTTGAAAAGCAGAGGTCCGAGATATTTTTGGAGCCATTTTGGATGTTATTCAGTTGTACGATTGTAGCGAAATCTTGTATGTTTAAAATATTGCTTGATTTCTGCTTTACGTTATAATTATAATGATAGTGAGTTAAACTCTCTCATTGTACACGAGGTGAATTGAAATCCCCCAGAATGATATAAAGGTGATTTGGGTGTGAAGCGCAAACTTCCACAGATGTAAGGAGCTCATTGAACGAAGAATTAAGAACATCTCGGGAATATAAAACGCCCCTTTTAAGAGCAGCTCGCCCCCAGTCAGTCGTATGTCCAGCCAGACACACTCATTGTCACCATCGAGGTCTTGACGCCTCTTACAGTGAAGACCACTATCGACCGCCACTAATACGCCCCCCTTTTCTTTAGTAGTAAACTCATATCTTTCCGGAAAACTTGGTAATTAGGTGAGAAATATTCACTTGGCCTATTGTCGCTACAGAGCCAGGACTCAGAAAAAACAATATTTATAAAATTTAAGGAAAGTACTTTAGCAAAACTTGCGGACGCTTTTTTGTGAAGTTCATGCGCATTCTGATAGTATATGTCCACCCTATTGTTTGTTTTTTTTATCGTGTGGGACATCAGTGGGAAATAATATTTCAGGATGCATCTTTCCGCGGAAAGGTTGGAAAAGGCAGCCCTTAAGACAGAACAAAGGATCGAGTATACGCTAGAAAGAATCCTAATCCACAGTAATGCAGAAGTAAGAATATAGGCTGTACTTTGCCTTCAGCCGCTGACAAGCCAGAAGAACGACATGTACCACCGTTAGCTGCTCTGTCAGTTGCGCTGAAGTGGTGCACGGGGGTTTTAAAAGGTTTTAGATCGACGAACGACGGAGATGTACACGCATCTGACGCCCCCACAACACAAAAAAACAGACGCGGGAAACAGAGTAACAAAGGGCCTTGCGCAAGGGAAGTCAGCGAGTCAAAACCGCGCCGTTGTCTGCGTTTTATTTTCAGGCAAGTGTTTCTGGAACCATCGAGTTACCTTTAGAACATTGTAGTTCAAAGAAGAATATTCTAGGCTAGTGAAGTTAAGGTAAAACCCTGTACGTACCAGAATGAGGTTATGCGGGCGGCATACAAATAAAGAATGAAACACGCGCGTCGCTTGAGACACAGACAACACAGAAGGGTGCCGCCGGACAGAAAAACACAAAGCATAAACAAACCAACCCAATGAAAGGTTTTGGCATTACTCCCCCTCTGAAAGTGCATCGCCCCGATGCTAAAATAAAATAACAGCATATACAACCAACAACTACAAAAAGTATGTCATCTTGCCAAGTAAGGTTTGAGGGGGACCATCTGGATGACTTCGTGCGTGTGTCGTCGCGATGTGCCGGAATCACCATCGCGGATCACTTGTAAGTAAGTTGTCAAACACTTCGTAAAATCTGGTACGGTTCGAAATGCCGTCGCAGAAGATTCTCACTGAGGTTGCTTCGTCGGATAGGTGCCCAAACCCACACACGCTCCCCAGGGTGATACTCCATGTCTCGGCTTCGGCGGTAGTGCGTTCCACATTCACCTGCTGCCGGTCCGTTGTAAAAACTTGAGTCAGCTGACCGGCCTCCTCCGCACGTTGAAGGTACCCTTGGCCGTCGGTGTAGAGGTCGTCGTGTTCTACATGCACAAACATTCCTTCGCGCATTCCAGTACGCGGACTCCCGTAGACAAGCTGGAAATGTGTCATCTGCGTAGTTTCCTTAATCGCTCTGTTGTGCACAAACGTTACATCGGGGAGGATTCCGTCCCAATCTTATGTTAAACTTCGACGTACATAGCTCTATATCAGCGCTAGTTTTGTTCAGACGTTCAGTTAAACCGTTCGTTGGGGTGGTACACCGTAGTTTTCTGGTGATCCGCGTTGCGGTAGCGTAAAATTTATTGCATCAGCTCCGCAGTAAACGCTGTTCCGCGGTCCGTAAAAAGAACTTCAAGGCCTGTAGGTCGCAGAAAAACGTGGTTTATGATGCACTTCGCTACTTCTCTTGCAGTGCCCGTCCCAAGAGTGCCGGTCTCTGCGTAGCGCGTCATCTAGTCTGTCGCTACAATTCACTTGTTCTCGGATCGTGATGTTGGGAACAGGCCCAGGCGATCAATTCAAGTCTGTTCAAATGGCCTGTAATAAGCGCCAATCGGCTGCAATAGTCCGGCGAATATCATCGTCGGCGTTTTTCGTCGCCGGCTGCCACGGGAGCTTCGGACGTAGTTGGACACTTTGGATTTAGGGTGGGGCCAGTAAGACTTCACATTGATTTTTCCCATAGCCCGTGCTGTGCAGAGACGTCCTGAAAATGAGCCTGTGTCACGGTTCCACTATTTCGTCACGAATGTTGCGGGGATTCCGAGAAGATAACTTGTTCTTGTTTCAGGGTTGAAGTTTTTCTTCGTCAGGACGGCGTTTTGAGGCTGAATTAAGGTAAGCTCCGTTTGAATGCACTTGGCAAGCTCAAGTTGCGCCCTTCTAGATAATTACTCATTACTCGTATCTGGGGGTCTGCACGATGCCAGGCGAACAAATCGCTTTCAGCCACGATTCCGACTTCTTCAAAGTCATGACTTCATGACCACCACAAGGTTCTAACTTCGTCAGAATGTTATGGTGGTTGATCAACGGGGGCGCGAGATAGGCAGTCGGCATCGGAGTTTTTCCTGCCGGAGTGTTTCATGGCCAATATAATAGACTGGTCCTCTTTCTAAGAGGCTGAGTAGTTTTTATTCCAGTTGTGACACAACGACTCGCACAGGCGTATACTTTTTCGGAACCACATTGCTAGTGGACGACGACGGCCCAGAAGCCTCTATCACTGGCATCCGTATGCATGTTGGTTTAAAATAAATGAGCCAGCAAAAAAGGCTTTGCAGGAGTTTTAGAAGTGTGCAGAATTCTTTCTCGTGGCCGTTTTCCCTGCTGAAAGAGATGCTATCTTTCCTCAAGAGCGTGATTGGCTCTGCAATGCGTGTAAAGTTTGCGTCGATGCCCTGGTAGTACGCGCATCATCCGAGAAATCTTCGCACGCCCTTCCTGTATTTCGGTCTTGGTGAATTCGCCAAGGCGGAAGTTTTTGCCTGGTGAGGTACGACTCCCGCGGCGTTGACAACGTGGCCCAAAAACGTAAGCTCCTCGCACGTGAAGCGGCCCTTTTTATGCTTCAGCGTTCTCCACGATGTGGGAATTGCCTCGTGTAGAGACTCCAACCTTTCAAGGTGTTCGTCCAAAGTCCGGGAGAATACCACAATGTAGTGAAGGTATACGCGACAAGTGTACTATTCCAGGCAGGCTAGCATAGTGTTCATGGCTCTTTGAAACGTTGATCGTGCCGTGCACAGCCTAAACGGCCTCACCTTGAAATCGTTTAGGGCGTGCGGGGTTATGAATGCAGTCTTCTCTAGGTCTCTCACGTCCACTTGAATTTGCCAGTAGCCTGTCTTCAAATTTATTGAAGAGAAGTACCTTGCGTGTCAGAGGTTGTCTAGGGCGTCATGGATTTGTGAACGGGGTAAACGTCATTTTTAGTGAGTTTTTTTTCGCCAGCATTCAACGAAGTACCTTGAGGTGCCATCTCTTTCCTTCACAAGTACCACCAGCGCAGTCCAGGGGTTTTCCGATGAGTGTATAATATCCTCGCAGAGCATGTCGTCGGCTTATGTCTGGATAACTTCCCTCTCGTGTGAGGGCAATCGGTACGGTTACGGTCGAGTAGGTCGGGCCGCATCTGCGGTTATAATTCGGTGGTTCGCTGGTGGTGTCTGACGTCATCTTCAGTTCGATGACACACACTCGCCGTAGCGACTCAGGAAAGCCTAAAATTTCTTTAATTTTTCTTGTGGTAGCCCGCATTCACGTCGAAGTGATGCAGAAGCGTAAACGCAACTTCGGACGCACGTTCCGAATTGGCGACCGCGATCACGTCACTTGCTTCTTGTGTTTCTTGGCGGAACGCTATTGTGGCGTCATTTTTAAATTTATTTATTTATTTAGGAATACTGCAGGCCAATTCTTTGGCCCTGGCAGGAGGGGCATTACATAAACAATGACAAACAGTATTAATTCAAAAAGTATCACAGTGGACTACGCTAGTACAATGGGCAGACATAATGCCAAAACAAAAACAGGTAACAGAACTATCGCCAACACTGAGAGCATAAGAGCGTAAACTTGATAAAATGCAGAACACAAAACGCACAAACCATAACATAATAAACCAAGATGGAAAAAAGAAAACAGCATAATATGTAATAACACCTTAATAACCACAAAATAGCATGCACCGCCAAAAATACGGTTTCTACAGATCACTAAAGAAGCGTTCCAACTCTTGTAAAAAATTGTTGGAATTGACAACATTTGGTGGCAAGTCATTCCATTGCTGGTATTCCTCGATGCTGGAGTACCAGCAATCTGGTACTCCAGCAATGCTGGAGTACCAGCAATGCTGGTACTCCTTGATGAAATAAGTTACCATTGGATTTGCTTTGCCTAAAGTGCCCGATGCATCTTGCAACAGAGACACCGCGCTCGAAAAGCAAAGTTTTGTCATCGTCTATGGTAGAATCCTCGCAGTAAACAGTGATTATGAAGCTTGCACAGGGTGGCCGAGTGATGTGATCATCAGCGATCCTTACAGCACCACGGTGTTTCTGGATTAGGTTCTGGCGTCATGGAGTGATAGGAGGAAAAGATATCGACTGTGTCTGAAGATCAAGTATTGCCCCTTTGTCCGTCGAAAAGTCTATTCTGAGAATTACGCCGAGGGAGCAGTTAGGCAAAATGACGAATGCTGCAGGGCACGTGGTGACATCTATGCTGACTCACGATGTGCACGTTCCACTTGGTATCACGAGATGGCTCCAGCTGTGCGTGTGTGGGGACCCTCCAATCTTGTCATAACTTTCTTCAGCTTAGACGAGAATTATCTGCTCATTACTGAGTAATCGGCTCCCGTGTCTATGAGGGCAACTACATCAAAAGCGTCGATGGGCAACAGGACGTTGGATGCCGCCTTCTCGAGTTCCGGCTGCGTCGCGGTATCGTATCTCGGCTTGTGCGTGTTGACGGTCGAGCAATGTTCGTCGTCGTTGTCGTCAAATTCTCGGGGGCAGTCTCGTCAATGTCGGGTACGTGTCGCGCCATATGGCTATAGGCTTGTTAGGTTGTCTCGTCGGTGTAGGTCGGGTCGTCGGGATGAGGGCATATCGTGAGTATTGGTCTTCGGCGCGTCCTTACGTCGTTTCAGGGTTTGTAGTATCTCGCCATAGCGCAAAGTCACCTCCAGAAGTTGCCGGTTTTACATTTCCTTGCGTGGGCTTGGGATCTCCCACGCGTGAAGACTGCGTTGCTTCCACGGCTTGGCGAACGGTATGGGTAGGGCAACCGAAAATGGTAGAAGAGGGCTGGACCTCGGTTGATGTTCAACGGGTATGCTGCGATCTCTCTAGGGCCGTACCCGGGTAGGGGGCGTGGTGCGTCGACGCAGAACCTTCGCAAACTGATCCTCTTGTAGGGGCTGGAACCAAAGATGTGGCCGGCCTCCCCGCAGTGGCAGCACAGCGGGCGATTATGGGGCGTTCACCACACGTCATCCACACGTCAGCTACAGGGCGTCGGGCTAACGACCGTGGACGGCGGTATGGCGGAGTCTCTTGACGAATGGTTGGGGCAAAGCCGGGTCAAAAAAGAGTTTCGGAGTACATCATCCCTTGTGGCTCACGGTGCGCTTCGGATGGCGTAGAAGTCCCCAGTGTCTGCTGAACTTATTTGTGGATGACGTCAGTAAGTCAAGCCACTTGACGTTGCGTCGTCGTTGGAAAAAGCTTCCGAAGCTGTTTGCGGACCACTGCTCGGATGATCTCGCGCAGTGTGTCGAAGCTAATAGCCCCACCACCGATTCTCAAGAAAACCATTCCATTGACCGCACCATTGTACTGCCTGGTTCGAAGTTCAGGCGGGTTCACCTTTGCGGCCGCCTCAGACGTGAAATCCACCCCTTGTTTTAGTAGTGTGTCGGACAAGGCAAGGAAAAAACTTTTGCTGTACCTCTTGTATAAAAACCTTAGTTCCTTTTCTTCTTCATTTCCGGATCTGCACGTCCAAACTTTCTCTTCATCTCCTCAACAAAGATGACTACCCCTTCGTTAGGTTGTCGCGTGCACGTTTTTAGCAATTGAGATTGTCGTTCTTTTCGCACGATGGTGGCGAACGTTTTAAGAAACTGCTGTTGAAGAGGGCCCAGTCAGACAAACAACTTTCATGGTTCTCTAACCACGTTCGAGCTGAATATTCCATATAGAAGAACACATCCCTGACGCGTTTCTTTGTTCTGCCACTGGTTAAAGATCCGAAAACGCTAAACTTTTTTCAATCAATCCTCAGTGTCTTCAGCTTGAGATCCGGAAAACGAGGGTGATTCCCAGGCAAGTTGCCGGACGATGAGGGGAGTGGCTTTGGGAACCATGTTGTAGGTCGCGGTGGTCATACTCTTCGTTCTTACTGGTAAGAGACCAAAATCGGGCGGTAAACCTTGAAGTCGGCGACTCTCACGGCTTGGGTTGGGTTGTTTTGTTCCAGACGTCGTAGGGAGAATAAAGGTTGCGTACACATCACCTACAAGATGTCACGAGGCCAAGGACTACGCCGGTGCCCTCAAGAAAAAAAAGTTTATTGGACCAAACTTGTGCTCCTCTAACAACTCAAAGAATACCCAGGTGACAAAGCAGCAGTCACCCAAGTGACGTGCACAGACGAGCGTCAGCAAGTCAAATACGACAGAGTCGGCTCTGCAGGCTTTCATCTTTCGGCGCGCGAGTTTCTCGAATCGTTGGTTTAAATCCAGAACAGTGCAAGTTAAAGCAGAATATTCTATGCTGATGAGGTTACGGCGAAAGCTCTCCTTATCAGAATGAGTTAGCCGTGCGGTATAAAAGCAAAGAATGAAACATGCGCTTCGCTTTCTACACGGACAACACAGCTGGGCGACCAGGTCAGTAAAAACAAAACAAAACAAAAAACCAAATCCATGGTTCTTGGCAATAGGATATCTTCCAGAAATTTTCCACTAGTTACAAATGTGTTATTTGTTGAGCAGTCATTCGATATAGATGTTAGAACCGGAACTAGATTATCTTTAAAAGCTTTCGGTCTGGCCGCAGGCATATTATCTGAGCCAGACCAAAAGAAGTTTTCAAGTTCTTCAGGCTTAAAATAGAAGCTTCTAAACCAGAATAACTGATCTGGCTCCACTCACGCTGTTAATAAATGTAGATGTCTCATTTCCTCTGTAAGCTGCGCAAAAGATAAAAAGTGATTACCTCAACTCCAGAAGGATAAAAGTGGTCATCTGCGTTATTTAGGTGGGAACGAATTACTGCTAGAATTTTTAAGGGTCACCCTTTGCAGCAATCTCCACGGACCCTAGGTAGGCAATATGTTCCTTCTATAGAGCTTTTTACAAGTTGAACAAGGAATGCAAAACTGTGCCTTCAAATTATCGAAGCCAGAGCCACGTGCTATTCTATTTGCGCAATTTTTCAACTTAGCGGCCAGTCAGAGTTTAAGTAAAAAGCAAAAAGAAAGTATCTGCGAGTTTTTTATCTTTGGGATAATAACGTCCATATCATTCTATAGAATTTCTGTGAAGCATTTGACTTGCGCGTCAATACCAGAGTGGATCAAGAGAGTTAACCAATCAGCACAGGAAAGATTAGTATTACCTACATAGTCACCCTCCTAAAGCAATAACGTGGAGCAGTAGAGTATTAGGGTGGAGATATGTCACGCTGCATAAATAAAGATGCGGAAACAAGAATTGGAGGGTGAAATTTATCAGGGCTCATGACAGCAATGTCCAAATAAAGCCGTTCTGCATTTGAAACGTCTAAGAAACAATGGTCTGAGAAGGCTACGACCACAGTTCTTGGTAGTATCGACCCGGTGTAATGTAAAGGCTGAGAAATCAAGAATCATGCGGCACTTTTTATCATTTTTATAATGCAAGTGAGGAAAGGTATGGTTATCCTTTTCAATGCCTGGGGTGTTGATGTAGCTCAAGACAAGCAGCTGGTGACTGCTGTGAGTGTAGCTACTTGCTCGGTAGAAGAAAACACGCTGTTGAACTCAGAAGGGCTAGTGTCATGGGGAACATAGAACGCCCCAATAAGAAGCGTCCTCTCTTCGACGAGGTCCACATCAATCAAGACATTATTCCCGTGTGTTTACAGCTATCGACGTCGAATGCATAGTAGTGATGTCTCCACCGCTAAAAGAATATCTTTGCCTTTTTTCTTACATCCAGCCATATTTTTGTCAGCACTACCAACTTGATAATTTGGAGAAAATACTTAGGGGAGGGAATTTTCTTTCAAAGCCAACTTTCTGTGATAAAAAGTATTGGGTATAAAGGGAACAGAACATTCGCGAAAGGAGCAGGGTGGGCAATTTGATAGAATATTCCGCCCGCAGCTTGACGGCTCCCGCACTGAGGAGTTCTGCTTTGATCCCGATGGTGAACGCCGCTGCCGCAAACAGCGCCGCCGACAGGAGATCCTTTCAACAGTGCCCATCAACCCGGACCCAGTGCCTCCTGGGCTTAGCCGCGCTGCACATGTCTTCCTGAACCGTGCGCGCTCCGGATATGCTTTAACAGATGACGTCGTGGCCTGGTGGAGGCACGCCTCGAATAGAACCATGAGGAGCGGCAATTCCACGGCAGCAGCTTCCGAAGACCTTTCATCTGCGGTGGCATCACCATCCGACCCTTCGTACGTCTGCTACGCATGTGGGCAGTCACTGAAGCCAACCATCCATTAACTTGTATGGGACTGCATAGGTCTCGTAGGACCACGTGAGACACATCGGCCTGCCTGGGTACTCGCTTACGAGGACAGGATCCGTCCGAAGGGCCGCATCAAACAGAATTTATCCGCACTTTGGTGGTTCGTTCTGGACTCCTCCATGTTGGGACACTATTGAGGTCTTCTCTCCCCTACCTCCTCTTCCACATGTGGCCTTGAGCCATCCCTTTTAATAAATGTTCGTTCTTGTTGATAGAATATTTTGAGGAAGTCTGTGAAGATATAAAACTTGCGGAATTCCAGTTCTGCTATGTTATTTAGAACTAGAAAAATACCATGAGCTTCTGCCATAAAGACGTTGCTTTTTGGGGTTCAGGCTCTTACAGGCCCCCAGTTGTTGCCCATGCACAGCACACGACACACTCCAAGGGCGGTTCTTTTTCGCGTCGCCAAAAAAAGGTGCGCACTTATTTTTCTCTTAAACAAACAAGAAAGCTGCCGAATAGGAGTAATGGGCACTCGTTTTTTTCCACTGCTGCAAAAGAAAAGACGCACGATGCAACGCGAAGCTGCCATCATTGTAAAAAGTCAGAAGGACTTCATTTGCGTGTGTCTGCAAAGGTTACAAATATTTGTGACGCTTCCTCTCTCACTGTATGGGAAAACAGAGCAGAAATGCATGGACGATTTAAGAGAAGTTGGGACTTTGGTGGATCACAAATAGCAGTTTGAAAAGAGGGTGGGATATTGACCAAATTTTTACTGCCTGGAGAAGATCCATGCATGATTGCTGATGATCTAGGAACCATTTATCGCACTGTACGCATATGCTTGAAACGGTTCAAGTGCGTAAAGCATCCAATGCGAATCGAATCCCGAAGTGCAGCACTAGGTTTAACAATTTCAGTGCAGATTTTCTGCCGTACAGTAAACCATATTTTCATAGTCCAAGTGGGACCCCACCAAGCTTGTAAAGACATGTAAGAGTAGCTTGTCCATGTGCATAGGGTTGGTATGAAAGGACCTTCAGAATGTTTTTGTGGGAAGGCATTTATGCTTATGTTTGATATGACGGATGAATGTGAGTTTGCATCTATGAAGACTCCTAAAAACCTATGTTCCATTTTTACGGGCATCAAGTCACCATTCAGTTTATTTAGGGATGGGCCAGGATACCGTGCCTCTTTGGGAAGACAACACAGGTATATTTTCTAAGATTAAGCTTAAAACATTTTTGATATTCAGAAGAATTGCGAGCTGGGCTTGTTGGCAAATGTTCGTGGTTGGACAAGTGCTACAACGACAAGGACAAGCAAATAGCAAGCGCGGGACAAGCAAGCGCTTTGTACCGTGCACTTGCTTGACCTCGTAGTTGTAGCGCTATTCCCACCACGACCATTTTTATATGCTGGGTGAGCAAGCTTGTTTACCCCAAGCTGGACCTGTCCTTCACATATGGACATATTACAGGATTTAAAAGGTATTCTTAGGTACTCCACATATATCCAAAAATGGTTCCAATACCTTCCTAACCGAAAACATCTGTCTATAAACAAGCTGCAGCTCAAAACGCAACAATGGGCTGCGCCATGCATCTGCAGATGAAGGTTTTATAGTGCTGACCAAACTAGGGCCTGAAATGTTCATTCAGGCACAGAAGCAGACAGTGTGTTCGGCATGTTACCAGATATTTCACAATATTTTATGTCTCGAAAAATGCCATGTTGCCATGCGGTACCATATGCCTATTTCAATATCAAAGAACACCGTCATGGAATATTGCTTATGCAGGTAGGCATCATTAATGAGGAATTGTAATGCTGCTAGTTGATCATTTGTAGATCTTCCATCTGTGAAGCCTGCCTGGCAGCTCTCGAGTAACCATCGTAGTCTAAAATGTGCACGAGTGTCCTGTTTATGTCTTCTCGAGATTTTCACAGAGAGGAGCTTGTGATGGGGGTAGGTCGATAAGTCGCAGGAGAAGTTTGGCCCTTACCCTCCTTCAGAATAGGTAGTACAAAGGCCTGCCTCCTTGTTTTGGGAATGTGCCTTGAACACCATATTTGGTTGCATAGATGTGGGGGTGTCTCAAGAGTGTGTGAGTGTAGGAGTAGTAACATGGTGTATGTAATCTTCTCTGCGGCTGGAGCTGAAGGTTTACATAAGATCACAGAGTGTAACTTGAGAGTTGTAAGCAGTTTTTGGATCGTATTTTTTATGTAAGGGCTTTTCTGTAAAGATTATTTGTGTTTACTGAAAGTGTTCGTCTATCGTGGTGAACTGGGCTAGTGTTGGAGGAGTTGTGCGAGTGCGCTAGCCTGGTCTTTCATTGTATCCCACTTGTACTAACTAGGGGGAGGCTCAATATCAGAGTTTTATATCTGTGTCTCAAGGATGTAATAGAATGATACACTGCTATGAAGACACCCACACCAATACTTTTACCTTTTGTGCATTCATGGTCACTAGGATAATCATAAGACGCTTTGGTGAACTGGTCACTGGAGGAAATATCTGGTTAAAGCTTGGTTTCTATGATAACAATAATGTGTAAACTGGACGAAGATACAAAATAAAATAGCTCACTAGCGTTTGTCCGTAGGTAAGGAACGTTATAAACAATATCTTCAGACGCATCAGGGGAAATGTTTGTTAGATGTTCCTGATGTGTGGAGCATGCATCCGTGGATGGGATCTTGAAAGCGTTAGAAGAGGCACCACTTCGGCCAGAACTAAGGTTCCTGCAAGTGCAGGAGATGAGCATCAGAGAAGACAACATAAAACGACCCATAATTGGTAAACCTTGTCTTTAGTCACTTGCATCACATGGAATGGGTTCAAGGTAGTGAGGTGGGAGGATAAGGCTCTACTGGTGGTTTCTGGTGACAACCTTGAAGAAATGTAGCACAGGGACGTCTAGACGCATCGCGTATCACCATCGTATCGGTGACAGTAGAAATTAAAACACTAGATCACCTCTTCGTTGAGGCTATAATTATGAAAGTCATGACATCGATGTAAAGATTATAGCGTCAACGAAGAGGTATCCAGGGTTTTAATTTGTACTGTCACCGATGCGATGGTTGAAGATAGATATATTCTTGTTGGGGACCCCATCAATACGCGCACGGTTTGTTTGGCACGTACTCTTCTACACGGCAGACACATACCCCAGCTGTGGACTACATATAGTTGTGGATTAAGAGCTTGAAAAGATAATTCGGCTCGTCGACCTCTTTGACGCGCGTCAACAATGCCAAGCAATCGAAGATCTCTACAAGTAATGACCTCTTTACGTGGAGAGAAGCTCAGTTTTGTTGTCCAAATTGACGCGTAGGTCATCAACCCGTACCACTTGTGGTAGTAATCAGTCATTGTTGTCATAGGAGGACAAGGCGTCAGTTTTTTTTGGTTATGTCATTACCTCATCCCCGCAAAAACTTACGCTGTTTACTAATGAACTCATACTTCTAGCGAACATTAACACAGGACAAAGAAAGAAAAGATGAAACACACGAGCACTTCATCCTGGTTTATGCAAAAGGCAACAGGAAAACATGCATATATGTACCTGACTGAAAAAAAAATAAAACAAAAAACAAGCACAAGATTCCGCGGAAATGATACGGCGCAATGTTTGCACACGATCTTATCATTTTCATATTTACGCAAAAACAACGCCTGGTCACATTAGAAGACATGATTTTTACCGACACGTGTGCACACTAGTCGCCTATTGCGCGTGATCAAGGGACACCCCCTCTCTTACGAAAAAGTGGATTTCACTTGTTGAAAGTGCTAAAGAAGGGGCACTGATGCAGTTCTCGCCCTCCCTGCTAATCACAAAAGCCTCGAAGACTTCCCTATCAGTTTTAGAACCACTTCTAAACAAGAGGTTCGTCTGCATGAATTTGGGCAAGCACACGCACCTACGGCAATTGTCAGCAAGGTGGCCACCTCCCATCTGCGAACTCACAGCTGCGCGGTGCTCCCTCAGCCTATCGTTGAGGTACCTGCCGGTTTTACCGACGTACCATCATTTTCAGTCCAAAGGGACCCGGTAAACCACACCCTTCGCGCACCTCCCATACTTTGTTGTATGTTTTTTGACGCAGCAGGGGTTATTGCATGGCTCATTCACTTTACGAGCCATCTTGGAAAGCTTCTCAGGAGCTCAGAAAACCACGTGCACACCTCATTTGCCACCGTCCTTTTTCAGGTGGCGGGACACCTCGTGCACGCATGGCACAGACACGACAGTGGTTCGCTCTCACAGGTCATCTAAACCTGGTACTATATCACTTTTCACCTCCTTTAAAAGGTTCTCCACCACAGAAACCACCTTTTCTGATGAATAGCCAGCCATTTGCAACCTTTCAGGTTGCTGCAGGAAACTTCCCTGCATTTTGTGTCGGCAGGCCCTAGTAAGCGCCGCCTTCATAGCATTCTCTGATATTCCCCACTTCATGTCTGTGTCATGGGTGTGCCATACGTGCACCAGGTATGGCACTCCTGAACTACTCCTACCGACAGACATGGTCGTGGAATTCCATTGGTGTGACAGGCGTCATTTTCTTTATACGGTGCTTCATCGAACTCACACGGTCACAAAACCAGTCTAACGGCCAGGCCGATCACGAGTTTCAACATCTCATGGATTTTTTTTACCATCAGCTCACGTGTTTTGTGGCTGTTGCTGAAGACGCCACACCGAAAATTCATCAAATCTCAGAAGATGGACGAAAACGCAGCTTTCGGGTGACGTTTCAACGGCCTCTAATTTTAAAGGCACACCTATTAGGCCACAGCAGTGCTTGTTTTGCCACTTTAGAACGCACTATCCCGAAACCAGCAATGCCGAAGCACTCAACCTTTCGTGCAAAAAAGAGATTTTTGCGAAAGCTGGACCATGCTTCCGTTTTCTTATAAGGGTCACTTGGCGAGAGATTCGCTAGATGCGAGTCAATGTATGAAGTTTGCGCCGTTATTTGGACTGTTTGGGTAACGCTCACGTATTTATTCTGAGCTTGACGCACCAATCCTTGATATCCTTAATTGATGTCATTTTCTGTGAGCTGCCGGTTTCTTTAGTTAGTTACGTTTTGAATTTCTTCCAGTCGGTGATTTTGACTACCCCAAATTTCTCCTGAGTTTTGCTGTTGAGAAATAATAGCTGATAATAGCGGCTCTTAAAAGCACGGTCAAAGCAAAGCAAGCTGTAGAGACTTGCTCTTCGTCATTCCTTGGAGGAGATGACACTAACGGTTATCGTTTCGTTGTGGTCGTCACGAGCTGTCGCATGCTCATATGGCTGCTCTGGCTCGCGCCCGCTTCTTCTAGATTTTATTATACCCTGACCGCATCGGGACGTGTCTCTCCACTTTCTGAGCATCACGCCGCGGCTGGAAAACCCTGACGTCTATCAAAAGCAATGTTGTACCCAAATCCCAGAGATGTTTCGAACTCAAAATCACTTCGAATCTTGGTTAGCACAATACCACGTAATAGATTTCGCAAAAAACAATTTACGATAAAATTGTACTGAGCCACCAAGGAAGAAAACTTTTTGTGTATTTGATACTGAATATTATTCCTCTTTAAACCTGAACGACCGCTAAATTAAGTGTTTACGTCAACTTCAAGCTGTAAAATTTTGCGACAGTAAAAGATCAGTCGCTCTGCAATACGAGTTCTTCAAAAGAGCATATAAAACTCATGTAGACTCTGAATCCAAATGCAAGCGGGTGTTTTCAATCCAGATAGTTAAAAATTGGTCTGAATTGTACGCATATTAAAAAAAACGAAAGAAATATTGTTTAGTAGCGGTTACTTACTGTGCAATCCTAAAAGAAAAAGCATAATGTATGACTATTCATCAGTCAAAAATCCAATACAATGGTTTTAAAGAAATTAAAGCAAATAATTTATGCGAGACGTTTTAGCGGGACCTCAGTAACTGAACTCATACGTAAGGCGGTGCTATTTTAAGCAAACTCTAATTTATAACCTTTTGTGTTCGATTGAAAGGGCACACTAAAGCGTTTGAAAGTAGACGTCTGTAGAAATTAATAATTCTGAAAGTCCACATTAGCTCTATTATTGCTCTCACAGATTCGTTTTCACACCACTATGGTTCAAAACTGTTCGGATGGCAAGCGTTTTTTGACTAATGTCATACAAAATTGAGCAATGTTGTCTTTGGAGAATATATAAGAACAAGTAAAGACACCTATTTTGAAGGAAGTGGACACGCGCGATGGACGGATTCGGAAATAACAAAATTATTATGGTATTATTTTCAACCCGTATTGCGAAGTTATGAAAATCACACTGCCCTTTATTACGCACCCAAAAATCTGTCATTCAGATAGCGATGCCATTGTTTGGCTTTGTCACATATTTGGTAAGTGCTGCTGGCCACCCCCAACTGTAGCCTCAATGCTTTTGTGGTGCCTTTGTAGTCCTTCTTCCCATTTGATACTTTTATTACCGAAACTTAACGAGTACCGCATTGCCTGCTTCAATACGATCGCCCGCGAATGCGTTTGTTGGTACAAAAATCTGTTTACAGCCATCGCCGACATTATAATGAAGGCAGCAACAAGAACCGAAACGACGATTCTGCGTAAAACTCTTTTGTTTTAACTTTTCCTCGTCCGACGTTACGCGCTTCTGCATGCAGGAACCGCAAAATTCAAAACAAGCTATTTTTAATGTGTGAGTACTGTTTATTTTATTAGTGTTCATTGGACATGAATAATATACACACTCCCACATGCAGAGAAGAATAACCAAGCTGGAACATTTTGTTGCTATCTTTACTTTAGTCTTCTCATATGAAATACAAAGGAATCATTTGTGTGTTTTTTATACAGTAGTACTGAAGAAAATTTGCCACCATAATCGGCAGGGGAAGATCGACGGGGCGCAGTACAATGTACCGTATTGTAGTGAAGTAGAGCTGAAAAAAATGCCGCCAAATGAGGTGGCTTTTAACATGCATTATGTGAAGATAGCGGAAGGGCTACGAATTTAGTGCTGGCAAAGCAACGAAAGCAGCGAAATAACGAAGAAATGCACGTCAGAAGTAGAAAACAAGTAATAATAGCAATTACAAAGAAATATGGCATGCGGTTCAAAAAGCTTTTATTCAAATAGCACTTCTAATTAGGTTTCGCTTTTAACCGATGCAATGTGTTAGGGTTTGGTTTTAGTAAGAAATTTACCCATTTCTTTTGCTGTTGCCTCTCAATAACTGCTGTTGTCGCCTACAGCATGAAGGCACCCCTATGCCACGCGGTACTTAAGGTGGTTGCCTAAGATATTTTCAACTTTCTTGAAGATTTCGGCAAATAGAAATTATTTTGTACATTGACGATTATCTTTTCATATCTGCAATGTGCGATTGAGGAAGACAGTACTTATATTTTTCTAGACTGCAATTATTCCACAATGATAATAAAAACTAGGCGTGATAAATTTTGTGGTGCATTTACTATTATCCCTAACAATCAATTTCGGATTACAAAAACGTAGTTAGGCCTCTGGTTTTTGCATTATTCTGTCGTAGGGCGCCTATTTAGTTGTTGTAAAAGTAGGTAACTCTTTGGAAAGTTTTGAGAGCGATTAGGTAAAGTACGCGTATTTTCACTAATGACCCTGGCAGTTCTGCAGGTGCATTCATTTTTATATTGCATCGCAAATATGATTTAAGAAAAATGCACGCCAGCAGCTTCTCGGTGCCCTTCAACGTAAGAGTATATCTGATACTATGTAGAAATTTATGGCATAATTTCTTATTCCTTGAGATAAATATCGAGTGTTTTTTTTTACTGGTTAAACCCTTTCATTTTTTGCAAAAATTGTCACAAATATAGTTAATGTCGGCGACGCAAAAGTCACGCTATCATATTTGTGAATATTTTTGGTCCCCAGAAGCTCAATGAGTCTTCGAAAAAGTTGGGTAATAAGGGTAACAGTGTCCTTAAACTAGAGACTTTGAAAAGATGAAGGCGCCAACATTTACGTAAAAATACCCTAGGCTGCAAACGCAGACCCGGGTCTATTCAATGCATCCATACTTCCTATCAGAAAAACAATAACCTACTGGGTCGACGTCAGACCAGCACCTGCTTAAGAAACACTTTCCCATAGACAACAACACGCGGCTTAAACGAGTGCACTTTGCAGAGAGGCGCCTCAACCAGAAAGAAAAGCACCTTAGGTGGTTACGTATACGCGAAATGTTTTGCTTCCATTTAAAACAATCATAGATATTTTGCTTAATTGCTGAATTTTTATAGGTTGTGTATAGGGGATGCATTGTTTCTAGTTTGTAGCATTGTGTGCTTGGAAAAGTAAATAAATAAGCCAGAATAAAAGTCTTCCACTACTTTAAAAAAATTAAGGATATGCAAGTGGGCCGAAGAGGTTTTACTAAAATGTTTTATCTTCTTGAATAAAAACCTCATCGCTACCTACCTCAGCGTCCTACCTCACATGTGGGAAGTATTGAAGATGTAGAACAAACTGCTTCATTTCACCGATTTCCTAGGTCACGTTCCCTGGCCTAGAACAACGAATAATGCTCATTTGAAGAACTTTTATGCCTTAGAACTTCCCACTATTCATCGTCCACCACTTAAGTATTTATTTTTTAGAAGTTTTAAAACAACGCTTGTACATTCATCGGTTATATATTCATGGTGCTCATTTTACGAAAATATGCAACGAAGAAAGCAATATTTTGAATACAATTTGACAGCATTCATTTTCGAAAAGAAAACGAGCCTGGTTGCTATAGATTTTGAAAAATATCACACTATGTTAGGTTAAATACAAATATTTCTGCTTCTACCTTATTTTAACCGTAACTTAAAATCAGAGGCCTATTGTGTTCATGTCATGCTGCATAAGCACATGTCCAGCAGCTGGACCAGAAATACCTTATTGAGTAAAGCGTTCACCTGTCAATTTTTTGCAAAAACACGTGGGAACTAACATATAATAAAAGTCGTGCGTTCTTATTACAGGCCCGTATTTCAGGTAGCACAAAAAACGTAGATAGAAATTGTCCACAAAACGTAATAAATCAAGACCTAACCGAGCCGTATCCATTTCGTACTAAAATATCTATGAGAGAACGCGGAATGCGTCTGCCCTAATAGGATGTAAACAACGTTGGTATCCCCATTACTTTTGTCTAACTTCCAATTTTTGGATTCTGAATTTGGGCAACGGTGTTTTTTAGGGCATTGAAAAGCCCTATTTTCCTGCCTGTCTTACCGATGTGGAAGTATTTAGAATGAAAAATTCCATCGATACATCGCTGTGTTCCTCGAAGCTAATCGTAAAATTCTGCAAACCAATCATACACGGTTTCAGCGAAATTATTATTACGAATGCAAAACTACTTTTTTTGCTCCTTCTCTAGAAGTTGCCTTCATAAATTATTACCCATTTTGGTGGTTTTGTAGAGGTGGATGCAGGAAGCAGGCATGCTAAGACATGTGCTTTTTATTGTCCAGATTTTTACGTATGCTTTCATAAGATGTTGTGTAGAACTCTGGCGTAAGAAGAATTGGGCCCCTTCCCTATTTAAAAGCGAAAATTGGCTAACCAGTGTGGGCGATGTTATTCACTAGCTTTTACTATGTTTAATAAAGTCCGCCAGATTCATAAAGATGATGATTAAAAATTAAGGCTTTTTGCGAAGGTTGAAATGAAGCAGAGTCTACAAACTTCCTACCTTCCAAAATCAAAGCAGCAAAAGTACGCACCTAAAGATTAGAGCGAGCCTCCGCACTACAAACGAGCAATTTTGTGCGCCTCGATTGCAATTTATAGTGCGAAAGAACAACCACTTCTTTTACACCTCGAGGCAATCGGTTCGATTTTTCTATAGTGGAGGGCACTCCCAACATCTCCTCGCTCGCTCCTTGGAGGTTCCTGATAATTTGTCACATTCTTTGGCGTAGCATTTTCCCCCTATTCATTTAGCTGACCAAAATTTTCTGTTTTACTGCCACAGTTTCAGCCTAAAATGTCTCCTTTTAAAATCAATAGGGCCTGTTTTGCTGCCACTGTGTGAGCTATATGAAATCTGTAACACCGAAAAGATACCCTGCCATTAAGGAGGGTCTTATTTCATGTTCGCGATTATGCCGTAATAGCGGACCTAAAAAATTATACACGAGCAACCTCATATGTTGGCGTCAATGGCCGTTTCCCGCGATCGCGCTGCAAACATAAAAATTTAAATCTTGAAGCGGCCGGTAAAACACCATTCTCGTACTTTCGGAAACTGCCCCAAACATCTTTGACCGCATACCCACCATGACTTCTATCTCCAGAGTTGAAGAGGCAAAAGAAACATTTTTCGGCCTTCTTCACAACGAAAGCACTCTCGTCACCCAAAAGTTAGTATCCATGCTTGGATGGCTCATGCACCGTCTAAAAAAAGCAGCCACGATAAGGAAAATCCCAAGAAAACATGTACAACGCCCCGCCAGTACATCGGCGAGAAACTAGTTCACACGCCTCGGCGAGTTCTCAAAGGACGTTCATCGGTCTGACATTCAGCACAGTGAATTGTCCACCCACTGTGAGGAAGCTGAACGTAGGATTTACTTAGTCGGCATTCACGTGATTGTCACCGAAACGAATTACTCACAAAGAATACTCCTCGTCTCAAGGTACATAAACTGGAATTGTGGAAGCCATTCTGCATGCTTAGGAGACTTAACGCCTTTGTGGTAACGGCCTCGGACGCGCAAGGGCAAGATACGAGTAAACGTAAAATAAAACACGGTATATAACCGCTCCTGGTTGTCGAAAAAAGTCCATAATTAGGCAGTCGAGAATACTCAAAAACGTGGGGAACACTTTTAGTTAACGCCATTCGTTGGTGTATTCTCCTCTATTCTAAAGTATAACACAACTAAACAGAGTCTTGCCGAAGCTGTTCACATTATTTTTTTATGTTCTATTACATTACCCGGGAGACAGCCGAGCGTACTGGTCGAGGGCACACGGCATAGACGGGTGCCACGAGGATAAAATATTTGTACATAATGATGTCCATTCAGGCGCAGATGAACATGGTATGCTCTAAAAACCGTGGCCACACCAGAGCTATGCCCGCCGGTGCAGCTACGAAGCGTGAAAGGCCAGTGGTCATGCCACAGAATTCGGTGCAATATGAAATATTATCTCGGAGAATATAAAAGTATCATCTCCAAGCTACATCGGCGCCATGATGAGCATCACCTTTCAACTTAACGGGAGATGTCTAATCTCTGATATAACTGACCAACAGCTCCGTATTTCAGTCACCCATTCGCGCAAGTGGCGCGAGGAGAATCTGCCACGAATAATAAAAAATGGGTAGTTGTACGCATTTTACGCTGTTTCTCACGAATCTTAACTACCGGTGTCTGTCTTACGTAGCGTGCAACGTGAGTGGCGCGAACTTGAAAGCTCCGGCCTGAGGCTTTTGTTAACCGATAGCTTAACCTGAGTATCTACTAAATAATGATGTTCATCAATAGAACTTCGAGCAGTCTGAACTTAAAAATTCGCCATTTACTCGTCAAGCGCAAACAAAATAGAGAGAATTCGAGTCGCCGAGTGCCCATTTGTGCCGAATCGCCTAGTTCCAATATCACGATGTTCGATTGCTTTCCAGTTTCATCCAATAACAAAATGACGTAATGTTTTTTTGCTCATTGGAAGTGCGCTCTTTTTGCTAACTCCAGCAACGTTCAACAGTAGGTTTTCGGTGAAAGATCTGTGGTTGATCAAAATAATGAAAAACACACCAGAGTGCTTGGTTACAAATGTGAAGCGGCTTTTAGTGCCACAGCATTCTGCTGCGCATGCTTTTCGTGTCGTTAGTGTAGTAGGTATAACGTCTGACTTCAATGCAGGATAACTGCAATGTTAGGCTGGCCCGGCTGCTACAAGTTGGAATTGCACACAGGGCACTTTCTTTCGCATGAAATGTTTTGTGCCATGTGATACAAAAGGTATTATTGGAAACTCATTCCGCAAAACGTCGACTATAGCAGGAAAACTGGCTACAAATCGTTCAAAGAGTCGGAAGATCTGAGCTGCTAAAATGATTGCCCGACGACTGACGCAGTGGCGACACCGGTCACGTCGATAGAAATCTGTTTATGCAAAGGAAAAAAGTGTGCCTTGTTTTTAAAATATCGGATTAGCACTTGTACAGAACAACATATACAAAGATAGCTTGACATTTGAATATTTTTGCTGTGGCGTCACTGCTACTTGTGCTGCCTACCGACGATAGGCGCATGCTAACTTGCGATGCCCCTCGAAACAAGAATTTCAAAGAGGTTTCCTAAATTTTAAAAGTGATGATTTGTGGAAATCATTGAAATTTATGTACTTAAAAGCACGTTCCAGCAAACAAAATACGCAAAGACAAATGCATTCTCTCTTTAGGGACACTTTTTTGCCAAATGTTGATTCTCTGGCTAAATTGTGTGTTTCGTGACGTCTTAGATTGTGTATCCAGGTAAGTCCATGGGCGAATATTAGCAGGCCGATTACGGCATCACTGTACGGTGTAACGTCTTGTTTATGGCCACACCTGATAGGGTGCACCACAGTACCATTCTGTACCACTGTAATCAGTAACCACAACTGTAACCACAGCTGGCAGAAATGGTTTTATTAGGCAAAGGGTAGGCTCGGCAAATAGTGTAACGTAAGAGAATGTCACTTTGCCTTGCAGCTTTAACGAGCATAGTACATGCATTACAGACTGGTGTTTTTGTGCTTATGTGTACTAGAAGCACAAGTGTGTACGGCGCGCATTATGGTTGTTTGAGCGGCGCAGTGTTCAGTCCAGCGCTCTGGGGTTGGGTCACATGACCCGGACCAATTGGCAGAAGCAACAAAGTCTTGCGTTACCCTTTTGTCGAGAAAGGCAATGTTTCATGAAACGTATACTGTTACCTGAACAAAAAAAAACCAGGTGCAAATCGACTCAAAAATCGACCGACTTCGAAAAGGGTTGTTTTGTAACTTACATTGTTTAACCCCACCATTCTTACAGCTATAAACCAAATATTCATTTCATTTAGGTGTAATAGCTCACTCTGCCAGCTTATAAGCCTGGCCTAACTTGCGTTTCCTTTGGCGTCCTCAGCTGAATGACAGGTGCCAACAATACCGCATGGGTTAAAGTGCCGTAAATAGCCGAGTGGATCGCATAACTACCCTCTTTTTTATCTTGTTATAGGGCGAATGTGAGTGAAGGTTTTGCTAAACGTCTGCGCTATTCTAAGACGGCATTCAAATTATCCAAATGTCGTATTCTGCCTTGATGAACCATTTAAAGTAAAAACAATAATGTAGACTATATGCGTATTTTGTTCTGTTTTGACCAAAACAGCTACCGCCGCACAAGAAGTAACCACATGGAGCGTTTTTTGCCAGCGACCCGACGAGCGATGTGACGGGGATCGGTAATCGCCTCGTCTCAACCGCTCGCAGAGGATAGAAACCACATGAGAGCGACCGCACGAGTGATTGCGAAACGCGATCTGCACAGTGCTCAATACGATTATCGTAGCACACACTGCCGCAAAGAATTTTACAGTGTGCATTTGTGACAAAACAGGAAATGAATGTATTTAGCGAAGCAGAGGGTCGTCATTTTCTGGGATGCACTGTGTCACCACTCGACCCTTCCTCTTGTTCTCCCCCTAAGCCAAACTTTTGTTCATTGCGGCGCTTCTATTTGCAAGTCGCTGACGCGACGTCCGCGAGGTGAGCGAATTTTTCTGGCGACCCAGAACTCAGTGATTGTATGAGCGATGTGGTCCGTGGCGAACAGTGGCTCCTCGCTAGTGACGTCGCCCCCAGTTAGTTTGCGAAATCATATCATGTAACTAGCGCTTAAAGAACAAACAACTTTCGGTGGTCTCTACACCTCGTTTTAATTCAGGGAAAGAGGGTTTACTGAATACTCTGCGTTCTTATTTAAATGTGTTTGAGTGTGCTGCTTTACAGTTTTTCAAATGTTCTAACCATCAACTACGTTCCATGTGTAGCGAAATGTGTAGTTCGCCTTTTTTCTTGCCTTTTTTTTCGCTCTCTTATTTTTTTTTTGTGCGGCCAGTGCACATAACGGGAAAAAGGTTGGATGTAAATAAATGTATAACTGGAGGCTCATTATGATGTATTTCTCTGGATGTCCTTGGTATATCGGCGTTCGCTTTTTTATAACGCTGCAGTTGAGTATAAAAGGACTGCAGCCTTGCCCAGCAGTCTGCAGCCGCTTTTCTCGCGCACTCCTTTTTCTGTCGGTATTCTTAGAGCGTTGGATGTTGTAACACAATTCAATTTAGTTTAAAAGTTATATTTGTGTAACGTGGGTAATTGCTCTTGTGTTTGTCTTACTGCTCTGCTAAGTGATTCTACTGAACCCAATACGGGTTTTAGTTTATATAAAAATAAATTGCATGTATTTGTGCTTACCCCAAAACGTGTCAGAAACTCTTGCCGACAGAGCTACAGGAATTGCCTGTGGGCATGCGTATGGTAAACGTGCATGATCATATACACTGAGCTCGCATGGAGCGTATGTGTGTCTCCAACACCTGGTCCGTCAAGTCGCTGCAAAACTACGATATATACATACCCGTTACGGAATTGTTAGATCAGAAGAGACACCCTACATTTGAGACAGAGGGGGTGCTTTCCCTAACATCCTGAGATACACAATTTTCGTTAGCAGAAAACGAACACCATGCGTTTTATCTTGCACGGAAGTTGGTTAACATAGGTAAAGGAAACCTTGTAACAGATTTTGCATTATCTTCAAACTGTTCATTTTAAAAAATTATGGACATTACATTACTTTACAAAACATTACCTGCAGGTTGTTCCGCAAACCCGAGAAATGTTTTTACAGCGTTGTGTTACGACTGTCGCCGTTGGAGATCCCGCGATCACTCCTTGCGCGGTTCCTCGTTTTTGTCGTCGCCGCTGTCGCCCCGCTGGATCGCTCGTGCGGCCATTCCTCACGTTCCCCTGACTTAAGAATATTGGGGGGTTGAATTAATATTTAATTGCACACTAGGCAGGAGTCGAAATGTGCTACAGATCACCGCACATTCACGTACAGAATGCAGGCGGGTCAAAAAAATTCTTTTCACGATGTCTTGTCGCCCTTGTTGTACAGGCATAGAGTATGGAAGCGGAAGCAACATTCGGTTTTAAAATATTGATGGGGTCTGTTTGCGTTATACCTACTGGTTGACCATACATGAAGCGGCAACGTTGTCGTCGTTCACTTTCTGGTTGCAGATGTTGCACGACAACAAAATATGCTTAGCATCATTTTGCAAATTCATCTAGTAAAATTCCTATCAAATTCTCTGAGAAGTCTTGCGATCGCACCCATGTCAAAGAGCGATGCTACATGGGTGGCTAGGATAATCGACTCCGTGAAATTTGTCAGCACTACAATCTGTTTTACTGCCTTTCCCGTTGAGAATAACGCTGAATATATTGGCCTTGCTTTAGAGGGAAGAGTGTCGGCTACCTCGTGTGGAGTTACACTTCCGCCTAACTTTTCGGTAACAAGACCTGAGAGTGTGGACTTTGCGCTGCTCTTAGGTAGTCTAACTGGGCCTAAAAGAGTTCACGAGCATGGTGGCACGTTTAAACGCGTGGCATGCAGTGTTTCCGTTCTTTAACGGTGGAAATCAGGTAGCGTAGTTTCGAAGGCAGTGTTCGTACTGGGCTTGTGTTACCCGTTCCATTGGTGCCCACGCTGTCGTATGTGAAGTCAAGATTGGAGTTAAGAGATTTCCTGACTCCTGGGGTGTTTCCAAGAATCAAATCCTAATTGGAAAGATTAATAGCAGGTTTCCATGATTTCGCCCACCATATACGGCGTTTTCACCTGTATTTTTACTTTCGGTTGTTCTCGAATAGAGGCGTCAGGAATGACAACTCGGAGTGTCATTCTAGTCAAACAATTGTCATACACCAGTATGACGGCGGACGATTGTTGTGTCGCATCCCATTTCTGAATGCAGGCTATCGAATTTCCCTAGCAGTGGACCACTAACATCCGACATCTCCTTCATCAGAAACGGTGAATATGTAATCCGCCATTGCCCTTAGCGTTGAGACCACTTCCAGTTGCGTCAGAAAGCTTGTATATGGGGTACAAGGTTATCGCAGCTTTCATTAGAGCCTTGTAAAAGGCAGAGGCAGGCACTATGTCTTCGTATCCCGATATGTTTCGACAGTTTTGGGCACTTTGACCTGATCTGCCACATATGGAGCAGGTGGTGTTTCCTCCGGACACAGTGGGACAGTCATTTGCTTGGTGTTCGAGACGATCGCATTGTAAGCAGTTCTGGGCTGGCGTTTTCTGCGTACCGGTTGCCGCCTATGATCACCTCGGGCGTCAGAAGAAACATTTCCTAACTTCGGAACCTTTTGCGATTCCAGAACACCGTTCATGACGTCTGCCAAAGCAATCAGAGTGGCACACTGGGAATACTACAGGAAGACGATTGGTTTCGGGTGGCAACAACAGCAGCATTGCTCCGGGATTACGATATCATGGAGAGCTTCATGCGTGTAAAAAGGTTGAATATTTGCACAGAATGGTCAATATAGCTCGCGAGCCTCACCGCAAACTGCTTTTCATCTCGCCGTCTTCCGCCGAGGCTTTTCTAAACTTCTTCTGGCACACCTGTGCGTTATATCTAAACCGCTGGAGTAACGCTTTCCCGAATTTTCTGTATTAAAGCGACTGCTCTGAAGACTTCCATCAAATAGTACTAGCAGCGCTTGGGTATTCACGACGGTGCATTTAAGGTGTATTCGTTCTCGACATTAACAGTTGTAGTGTTTTGCGACCCATCCTACATTTATTTATTATTTATTCAGAATACCCAAAAAGACAAATATATGTATATATATATAAATTATATATATATATATATATTGTAACATTGACTACGAATGAGGACAGGAAAAGGTTTATTTACAAGGCGAAATTGTGCCCAGAAATGATGCGCTGCTCGTAGACTCAGAGCTGGAACGTCGTCTACCTTTTCTTTTCACTTCTATAGCCACTCGTCTTTTTCTTGCTTGCCTTTCACTTTCTCTCTGATGCGGGACGTCAGTGTCCAGTCAACGCGTAATATTACATGTTTCACTATATATATATATATATATATATATATATATATATATATATATATATATATATATATATATATATCTGTATATATTTATAAAAATAAAGGTAGGCTGTCACGAAAGCCATGGTTAAGAAAGCGAAAACTGGGGTAGGTCATTTTGTTATTGAAATAAATATATTTTTAAAGAAAGAAAACAAAGAAAAATGTTCTGCCGGGAAGGATCCGAACCCACGACCTCTAGATTACGCTTCTGTTGCGAAGAACACTACCCTACCGGCGGGGCTTGTTCCCCCATGCACCTTTTATGGTATTTACCACGAGGTAAATATTTTTGGGTTTTGGTGGTAGCTGTTTTCATTCAAAACTGTTTCGTGTCGAACTGCAGACGAGACACGACCAGAGGCTCCGAGCAAGGCGAGCAAAAGAACCGCCCCTTTATTCAATGGCCGTGCATATATACACTCAAGTGGGAGAGGAGGGTGTGTTCCCGCACCAACATATTACAACCGTGAGACATACCGCGCACGTCACGTGGGCCGTACATATGAGACCCGCGCGCACCAGATATGATACATCCCCCTTTCTTTCGATTTAAAATAGAAACAAAACATTGGGAGCGATGTTTAGGAAACCTGCACAAAGTTTCGATCATATGCAAGTCTGTGCGGTGGCCTTCGTTCTCTGTTTGACCTTCTTCGCACAGGTTCTTGGTGCTAAGGAACGCCAGGAGGAACGTTGAAGGAGGCAGGAATGCTATTCGTTGCGGCCGGTGACATCGCTGGATCATTGCTACGAGGTGCTGAACTAGAACCTTGAGCTGTTTCTGGTTCAGGACCTCATCGGGCTCATAAAGGCTTCTTTGTCGAAACGCCTCTTTCGGAGGCAGCAGATGCCGCCGATTGCTCCGCATGATTGTTCCGTCTTCGGTGACTACGTTGTATGACCTGGGGTATCCTGACGCTTGAACGACTTGACTTTTAATAGCCCATGCCCCCTTTTTGATGCGAACCGTGTCTCCAGGGTGGAGCGGTGGTAGTTGCCGAATGGAACGGTCGGTCTGGCGATGCTTCTGTACGCTGCTATTTGGACACGGCCGGACGTCGGGCAACGTTGTCCGCAGTCTTCTTCCTTGAAGTACCTCGCCAGGTGATGGTCCGGATTCCAGTGGAGTTGATCTGTAGGCAAGGAGACCAAGCCAAAAATCTTGCTTCATTTCAGTGCTTTCTTTAGAATCCGCTTAACTATTTGAAAGCCTTTTTCTGCCAACCGTTGGACTGGGGGTACCTAGGGCTGGAAGTGATGTGGTTGAAGTCGTACGTCTGAGAAAATTCAACGAAAGCGTTTTTTTTTTTCCGAGCAAGGCGAGCCCCTCATTTTATATATTTATATAAATATATATATATATATATAAATATATTATATATTTATATATATATATATATATATATTATATATATATATTAATATATATATATATATATATATATATATATATATATACTGAAGGAAGCTGACTGTATGTTTCCCGTATTTGATTGATGTCAGCAGTCTCGGATTAGAAACTTCTTCTTCTGGGCTGTTGCTTAATTGCTCACATTTTACCTTTATACAAAAATCTGTGAGCGAGGGTCATCCCCATCATCCCTACAATGGAAGGCGCGGGTGAGGATGTTTCAAACTGTTTGAGCAAATGGGGCATTCCGATTTCTGTCCCCTCATTCCGATGAGCGGACAGAACACAGAAAAGAAGTTAGCGAAAACACTCTATAACACGGAACTCAAAACCCACAAAATCAACACCGAATCGTGCGCACTTTGTAAATGATATAAAATTGTCTCCGGTAAAGAAAAAAAGGGGCAAAAAAGGGATAAAGGGAGACGGACATATGAAGGGGGCACAGGCAAAGATCTTCTACTTGGTTAAACTGCCACGCTGCATGCATTCACTGCCTGCCAAGTCAATGCATGGTTTTCGCGACAAACTCCAAATGTGCTATCCTCTTTTCTCGTTTGTTTTAATCCTGGTTAAGGCTAAGGGGGCTCTCGTCCTGACGTCACTTCGAGGAAACGAAGGGGTGTAGCGAAGGTGTGCCGTCCGGCCCGCGATCCCAGGAACAAGTAACACTTGGATTTCGTTACGTTTGCGGAGGCATTCTTAGGCTGTTTGTTGGTCAGTGCTACAGCACTCATAATTCAGGCCACTCTGGGAGGGTGGCCGGTGGAGAGCACTTACAGCTGTTCAAGGTCACAGATGAGGCGGGGAATGGTTGTCGAAAGGGCGGGAGGGTGGTTCTATCACGTATGTTCTGATGATGATGATTATGTTTGGATGTTAATTGCGCAAGGCCAACTGGGGCAAAGAGTGCCAAAACAGTGGTTATATATGAGAGCTGAGAATGTAAACACTCATCATTCAGCAAGAACAAAAGTAAAATCAATAAATATCCGTGAAGATGGCTGGGCTATAAGGCAAGTTTGTGATCATACGTTGTATAAAATTAAGTCTAGAAATTTACCTTAGGCAAAATATTTTAAAAACCCGCTTGACAGAAAATGTTGGATCATCAGCGAGAAAAAAACGCTGGATGTAATGGGATGTGCTGTCTCTAAGCTGGGTGTAGTGTTTGTGTCGTGTTGTGTCCAGTGCTTTGATTTGGAGTAGTACATGATTTACAGAGAGGGTCTCTCCACACACGCTACACAGGGGTCTTGGAGATCCAGTGAGCAGGTGGGAGTGTGTTACATGAGTGTGGCCTATTCTTACCTAGCAAGGGCAACTTCTGCGTGTCTGTTGCGTAAATCGGTTGTGTATCCTCCCATGTATGGTTTCACAATGTGTAGTTTGTTGTCTGTCTGTTCACTCCAATGTTTTACTATGTTACACATAGTTGTTATATGTGTGGTTTCAAGTCAATATAGGGTACTATTGGGATGTGCACCGTGTTTGTGAGTGCAGCAGCGGCAGTTTCTTCTTATTTCTCATTTGCGCGATCCCCGAGTAGCCCGGGGCCCAACAAACAGTCACTTCGAAGTTTGCATCGTATGCCGACATAATTGTCCTAAGAAGAAGATTGATAACGTAATTTTTGGATTTCTTTCGAAGTGATAACTCCCGTAAGACACATATAGAATCAGTGTAGATGACGGATTTTGGGATAAGATATTTCACAATGTGATTCACAGCAAGAAAGCTTCCATAAGCCTCGGCTGTGAAGATGCTACAACTTACACTCATAGATTATGAAGCTTTAAATTGGGTCTGTGGGCAGCACATGACACGACGGAGGCAGTTTTGGAGTTCTCGCTATAAAATTCTGCACACGTGTACTTCTCCTGCAGCGACAGAAAGTGATGCATATTCGCATTTTCGGGTACAATATTCTTGTAGATTAGAATGAAAGAAATCTCACACGACGCAGCGCAAAGCGGCCATAGAGCTATAAAATCAATGCATGATGACCTAAAGGTGGTTAAAAAGGAGAAGTTAAGTAAAGCCGCCTCTTTTCTCAAGGGAACAGAAGTGGATGGGCGGTTTAAAAAGAACTAGAATGTGGATGTATCTATAAAAACAGGTTTAAAAGGGTGGTTATTGATTGATGAGATTTTAGAAGCATATAAATGATCAACATAGACTCGCTGGTGCTCTAGGCCCCATATGTCGCATTCCACATACAGGCTTTGGACAGGACTTGTACGTAAAGCACCACACGAGAGGCGAAGCCCCAAGTGCAGCACTGGGTTCATCATTTTAGCGCTGTTTTCGTGGCCGACCCATAGACAGCACATCCATAATCCAAGCGAGACCCTTCCATAGGTGTATATTGGCGCAGCAGGAGTTTTTTGTCTGTACCATAGGATTGGAAGGGGAGGACTTTAGGAATGTTTAGTGTTTTGAGGCATTCATGATAATGTTCTTTTGTGTGTGAGATAAACGCGAGCTTTTTATCAAATATGACAGCTGAAATCTTGTGCTCCTTTTTCACAGGAATAGACACACGATGAAGGATAATGAATGCGTCCGCATTGATTCACGCTTTACACAAGTACTTTTGCCAGAGTTTAGTTTGAAATCGTTAAGGTCCGCCCTTCGAGCAAGTTTCTTAACACCCAGCTGTACTTGCCAAACGCAAATTGACAGGGTACAGGATTTAAAAGATATTTGCACATAGTCTACATATATGTAACAGGAAAAGATGGGCGGCAATGCCTTTCGGAGCGAGTTCATCTTACTATAAACAATGTGCAGCTTAGAACTCGGACTTGCGGCACACCACTTTCCTCAACATATACATTGGAGAGTGCACTGCCAACAATCACTCGAAAGGTTCTTTCGGACAAATAACAACAAAGAGTGTTCATTATATTGCCTGGGACACTAAATGACTTAAGGTCCCTTAGGATGCCGTAGCACCAGGTTGTATCATAGGCTTTTTTAACATCGACAAATACAGTAAGGAAAAACTGGTTGCGGACAAATGTATCTTTTATGTAAGACTCCAGTGCAACAAGTTGATCATAGGTAAATCGCCCCACCCTGAAGCCTGCCTGGCAGCCCTAGAGAAGACCGTTGTACTCAAGAAAGTACGTGAGCCTCCTGTTTATCATCTTCCCGAGGAGCTTACAGAGGCACCTTGTCATGGCGGTGGGTCTATAAATGGCGGGAAGGCACAGAAAGGCACAACTATGGCCACCTTCCAAGACCTTGGAAGCTGGCCGGAAAGCAATATCTGGTTGTAAAGGTATATCAGTGTCTCAAGAGTGTCTGCGTGTAGGTGTTGTATCATGGTGTATGTCATGCTGTCTGCTCCGGTAGGTGAAGGCCTATAAGTGGCTTGGGCAACCTTCAGCTCATTAGGTGAGAATTCAGAGTTGTAAGCAGAATTAGACTTGTTTTTGTCTCGTAAGGGCTGCTTTCGTGCAAATGTTTTTTGTTGCATAAAAGTGATGGTGTATGTGCTGACCTGGAAACGTGTTCGAAGTGTTGTGCGAGTGTGTTAGCCTTGTCTTCCAGTGTGTCCCCTGTTTTACTAACCAAGGGGCAGGCTGTGTGTCTGTTGTCCTTTGAGCTTACGTATATATGTACAGACTTTGTGTGTGTCCGTGCATAAATTAATAGTTGTGAAAAAGGTGTGGCAACTCTCTCGTTTTTGCCCCACGGCGCAGCGTTTTCCTAATGCCTTGACCCTTTTGAACAAAAGGAGGTTACCCGACATGGGGTACCGACGAATGATACCCCACGCCTTGTTCTGGGCCTCTCGCGCACACCGACAGGTCTTATTTCACCACGGCCTCCTCTGGTTGCGTGAGGCACCAGAGGCGTGGGGAACAAACTTTTCGGCGGCCTCCAAGATGTGCGCCGTGAGGATTTGGGATGCTTAATTAAATGTGTAGGTGTCTTATGGTTGTGTAGTGTAGTTTGGATATCTCTTTAAATGTATTCCAGTTAGCTCTTGTTTTAATAAACCTGCTCTGGTAAGGTGGACTGCATGGACCTTTACCTATATATGTTAGTGATGTGTGGAAGTGGTCACTGCCATATGGGTCAGAGCCAACACCCCACTCGAAAAGAGGAAATAGAACTGTGAAGGCAATAGCCAAGTCAAGATATGAGTGTGTCTTGTGTCCTATAATTATGTATGTGGGCTTAGTTTTGTTGAAGAAGCATGCTCCTGAAGACGTAAGAAATTTTTCTCTCAAGCGACCTGGGGCATACGTGCGAGAAGAGCCCCAAAGACTATTCTGCGCATGAAGGTCGCCTATGAGGATATATGGTTCGTACAGCTTGTCACACAGAGCCTCGAAGTCACGAAGAACGAAAATCAGGATGAATGTAAATGAAGCATACCGTTATAAACCTATTAAATTTTATTGTGCATATTGCTACAGCCACGAGAATGGTGTTAAAGGTGATATGGTGCATGCTAGGGATTTCCGGGCGATTATGGCCACACCGCCCAAACACTGTCTGCAGTCCTTCCTATCCTTTCTGAATACCTTTTTAGCTATATAATAAATTTGTAATATTGGAATATAAATGTATTTCTTCTACACACATTACACTTGGCTGATTAGAATGCACAATCTCGTAAACGTCGTCAAGATTATTCAGAAGGCCTCTGCAGTTTCATTGAACAACATTTTCTCTTCCCAATTATAGGTTTTCAGAGCTACTTGAGTGTGAGTAATTATGTAGGGTCTTTCGCGGGTTGGACTCTTGGAAGGGTTATTTTACATTTTCTGGAGCTGTAGATGGAGGGACCCGCTCCATACGCTGTGAAGCATACAGGAAAGGTCCAACATTCATGTAGTCATCAGATCTGGAAGGGGTACGCGGCGCACCAAACACCCCAGACTTGGCACCCTATCCGTTAGCCTTCGTGCGCGCCGGGACCGCCAAAGACATCAGGAGTGCCCCAGGTGGTACAGGCGGTGCGGAGGGGTGGAAACTGCCGCGGGTGCCTCCGTCTCCATCTCCTCCGGGCAGTCGGGTGTGCTTTGGGACGTTGGAGAGGAAGCCGTTGATGCAGCAGCATTCCCAACAGACGTGGTTACCACCACAGCCGCTGCTGACTGAGCAGGCGATGTGGTGGCGGGTTGGTCGCCAGAGGCAACCCAATGGGGGGCAGAGGCGGGACCAAGTCCGACTCTCGGTATTGGGTCCCTTCCGAAACCAGACGCTGCTCCGCCCACGGCGAGCTGCGTCGGCGTCCCTCTCTAGGTGAAAAGAAGCGAACCTCTTTCGCGCCTCTGGGAAGGGGACGTTCTCGTTGACTTTCGAGGCAATAATATGTTTATCTTGTTTACACTTTTCACAGCTCGTGGAATAGGCAACAAGCGGTCCCTGGCAGTTTGCACTGATGAAGTTCTCGGATTCGCAATTGTCGGTTGGATGCTCTTGTGCTGCACTTTTGGCGCACGTCAATTTACCGCGGCAGGAGGTTGTGCGGTGCCCAAACCGCTGACACTTTTAGCAGCGGCGTTGGTTTGGTGCGTAGGTTCGGATCGGGCATCTCGTGGAGCCTGCGTTGAACGACTCAGGAAGTGTTGAATGGTCAAACGTCAAGATTATGTGTTTGGTTGGTATTATCAGGCCGTTTTAGCGTATGGTTATTCACCTCACTGCCGTCACGCCCTGATCACGGCGGACCTCCAGCAGATCTGCTTCAGTTTCACTTATAAGATCCCGATCAGACATCATGCCCTGGCAGCTATTAATTGTGTGATGGCGCGTGATCTTGGTGTGAACATCGACCATGCGCAATTGTGCGAGGAAATTAGCGGACTGCTGTTTATTGTCTACCTCAATCAAGAGTTCTCCTGTTTTCAGTTTCTTAGCCTTGTACGTCTTACCGACAAAGCTTCCAAGATACTTGGATATCATACACACGGACTGGGAAGTGATTGGCTTTGTCTTATGTAGAGGTTCTATTATCAAAAAGCGCGAGGAATTATGAGGCTTTGGACGAGAGATCAAAGGCAAAAAAGGAAAAGAAACTTCGGTGCGGCCCCTTTTCAGGGAGCGATCATGTGTGGGGGAGGGGGGGGGGGTGAAATACTATATAACAAAGTATAAAAGCCGGGAGACAGGGTTACTTTCTGCTTCAGCCTTACCCTGATAGGTCAAAGGTCCCGGAGCTCCCTGCCTGGTGGACAGACAGAGAGCCCATCCGCCGGATCTTGACCTGGGCTCCGACGGTCACCGTTTGAGGTCTCTACACTTCACCTTAAAACACATCGCGACGGTTGGATCCAGCATATGTTTTCTGGCTCCGGGTTCACGGTTTTGCCAACACCTTCACCAAGATTACCAAAGGTGCCCCGTGGGGGTTTGCGTATGTTCTGCTTGGGTAAGTTCCTAAAGCATAATTTCGTTTTTTTCTCTCTTGTGCACCCAATCCAGGTTCCGCCCTCACTCCCTCTACCGCCCGCAAGGCGCCGAAATTTTTTTCTGTTGCTAAGCTTGTTCCCGCAAAAATGAGAGCTGGCCCGGATACTCATTGATGCCATAGGTGAACGCCTGGAATTTATTTAAAACGTAGGACTCCGTCTGTTTGTGTTCGAGGGAAGAGCGGAAGCCGTAGTAGTGGAGTGTAAATCTGGTAGGCTGAATGAAATGGTTTCGCAGGCGAATCTGCGGGGTGAATGATAGATCCGGCCGTGTGGTGACGTGGAATTTGTGGTTGTTGAATCTGAGAAGGAATTCATTCTTGCTCTGGCCAATAGCCTATATAATCTTGGCCACGTCTTTCACAGTTCAGTCTGTACACGACGTTACTAGAATCACAGTCGAGGCGTTCTTTTATTCGGAAGAAAAATTTAGAAAAGTTGTCTCTACCAGGCCACAAGGGTAGAGCCATCGCTATACTTTACAGGACTGAATTCTTGGAAGAGAAAATGCGACATCTAAATGTCCGGCGAATCTTTAAGGAGCTACCTTACGACCCCACAAAGTTCTATAAAGCTGAAGTTCAGCACACCCTCAAATTACTTTTCACGGAAGGTAATAAACTATCGCGATGATAAAAATTATTTTAGCTGAACAGTCTGTAAGTCGCCGACTTTACTTGCTGCACAAAATACGTAGAAACAACCACGCGGGCCAACCCATTTTATCGAGTGTTAGGACGGTAACCGAAAAAATTTCAAGCTTCCTCAATCCTATCATATAGGACATGCTACGTATATTTCCGTCCTACATTAAAGATACCGACCATTCTCTACACAAAATATTGTCATCTCCCATGGCTGTTTTCTGGTCTAATAAGGCACGTTATTGGTTTAGTCGGTCGGTAATACGACATTTACGGCGCAAAAAAGTCGAAGGCCATAAAGATGATAATGACGATGGTTCGTGTTTATTGGTGGAAGACCAACAAGGGCAAAGAGCGCCAGAGAAAAAGTTACTGATTGGTTGAAGAGACTGTAAATATTAAAACCTGCCAGTAGAAATAAAAGTGATGCAAAACAAAAGACATTGAATATGGTTGGTGTATAAGGCCAGGATGATTACACGTGATATGACAAGAGCTCCAGAAACTTTCCCTAAGCTAAAAACGTAAGAACACATTGAATATGAAACATTGATTCGTCTTCTGAAAAATAAAATGGGTGCAGTGAAATGTGTCGTCTGTAAATTCAGGGTAATGTTTTTGTCGTGTTTTGTCAAGTGCCTTGCATGTGATTAGTATGTGGACGACGGATATGTCCCTGTCACACCTGCTACACATGGGTCACAAAGATGCAGTGAGCAGGTGGGAGTGTGCTACATGGGTGTGGCATATCCGCAGCCTGGCCAGGGCGACTTCCGTGTGTCTTTTATGTGAGTCAGTTGTGTAGCGTCCCAGTTTCAGTTTTATTACGTATAATTTGCTGTCTGTTTCTTGGCTCCAGTCTACTTGCCATGTGTTACGAAGCCTTAGTCTGATATGTGTCTTTATGTTGGTGTAAGGTACAGTTTTTATGCCAACTCTGGTCATGAGAGCAGCTGCAGCAGCCATGTGATCAGAGGTCTTATTGCCAGGGCTCCCACAGTGACCTGGTACCCAGCATATAGTTTTTTCTAAATTTGAAGCACATGCCGTCATTATAACATTTAAAGAACGTTGACCTTCCTGACGACAGTGCCTCCAGTATACCTAGAGAATCTCTGTACACGATGGAATTGGGAATTTTATGTTCGATGATGGGCTTTGAAACGGGTAAGACGCCAGACGCTTCTTCGGTGTAAATACTGGTATTGAAATTTTTTGTGTTAGTAGCGCTAAAATTTGGTGCGTGCGCTCCACAAGAGAGCGCAGAAGAAGTTTTCGACGCTTCAGAGAAGAATTCTGCGCATCCGTACTTGTCCTGCACAAAGAGAAAGCACTGCAGAATTGCACAAGTTGGTACCCTTTTTTTCTAGTTCTATGAATGACAGGTCGCATGATATAAGACGAAGATGCCATGGTGGAATGAAATTATGATGGCAGCCTTGTGGGTGTCTGAAAGGGGGACATATAGTGCGGAACTTCATCCCTCACTTAGAGAGAGAAAGGTAAGGAAATGGATAGCCTGTTTAAAAAGAGTGGCAAGTTTGATCTAATATTCATGATGCGACTAAAGGAATGGTTGATCAGAGACACGACCTTAGATGGATACGGCAGGTCAACTTACTATGCATGATGCCCTAGGCACCATTTATCGCACTCGACACACAGACTTTCTACAGGGCTAGTGCGGAAAGCGCCGCATGAGAGGCGGAGGCCAAGATGCAGCATTGTGTCAAGCATTTTCAGTGCTGTTTTTTTAACCGACCCATACACGACACCAGCGTAGTCGTCGAACCCACCGTACCTTGAGATCCTCTCTCGCTCTCTTTATCTGTTTCAATAACCTACCATATCCTCCCCTTCGCTTTCTGAGGTTTTCTTGACTGCCAACCTTTATTTCTGTCTTATTTTTAACGAGCCGCTCATTTCCTATTCTGATTGGCTACATGCACAACGAGGGCCTCTGTTCTGGCAGTCTTGGCGCCATAGGAAGCGTAAGAGGGTTCTACGCTCGTCGACCACTCTCGACATGTCGTAGACACTCGAGTCACGGTCCGGGGGTTAAAAAGAAGGTCCCCTTCACCCCGAGAAGTCGGAGTGGCGCTGGCTACCACCCCCAAGCACAGGAAAAAATTACATTCACATAAATACCCAAGAAAGTGCATGGGAAAAATAGCCCCGCCGGTAGCGTAGTGATTATCGCAACAGACCGCTATTGTGGAGGTCGTGGGTTGGGATCCCACCTGGCGGGAATTTTTTCTCCAGTTTGTTTCTTGCCAAATTCTTTATCTGTTTCAATGACCTACCATATCCTCCCCTTTGCTTTCCGAGGTTTTCTTGACTTCCAACCTTTATTTCTGTCTTATTTTCAACGAGTCCCTCATTTCCTATTCTGATTCGCTACATGCATAACCAGGGCCTCTGTTCTGGCAGTCTTGGTGCCATAGGAAGCTTAAGAGGGTTCAACGCTGGTCGACCACTCTCGACATGTCGTAGACACTCGAGTCACGGCCCGGGGGTACAAAAAAGCTCCCCTTCCTCCCGAGAAGTCGGAGTGGCGCTGGCTGCCACCCCCAAGCAGAGGAAAAAATTACATTGCTATAATACCCCAGAACGTGGACGGGAGAAATAGCCCCGCCGGTAGCGTAGTGGTTACCACACCAGACCGGTATTCTGGAGGTCGTGGGTTCGGATCCCAGCTGGCGGGCATTTTTTCTCCAGTTTCTTTCTTTCCAAATTCCACAGACATAATACCCTTGACTATCAAACGTCACATTTTGACGATCAGATTGACAACGTGGTTTTTCGAAGGCATTGTGACGACAGTGCCAGCACAACACTGAGGGAATCTGTAGAGATAATGGATTGTGGGATGTGGCTTTAAAGTATATAATTGACAACAAGAAGTACACCGTAAGCCTCTCCCGTAAAGGTACTAGCATGACTATTCAGAGTTCTAGTGACACTAAGGCCGGGCCCATGCGCCGCGCAGGACACAGAGGTAGCAGTTCTAGAAGCGGCCGTATAAAATCAGAACACTCATACTTCTGCTGCAAATACAAGAAATGCTGCAGAATCGCACATGTGGGAACTCTATTTTTATCTACATGTTTGAAAGATGTGTCGCATGATACAGGGCAGAGATGCCATGGTGCTACAAAATCCGTTAGAGAAATTTGGATTGTATCTAAAAAGGAGACAGCAAGCTCTGACGCTTCCTCTCTAACTCTGTAAGAGAAGGGCTCAGAGAACGGTGGTCGATTTAAAAGGAGTTCAGTCATGGACGTATCATGAAAAACTGATTTAAAAGGATGGTGAGGCATGGATGAAATTTTAAAAGCATAAAGGAGATCTGTGTATGCTCGCTGACGTTGTAGGTTTCATTTGTAGCACTCCACATAGAAGCTTTCGACCGGGCTAGTGCAGAAGGCGCCACACGCCAGGCGGAGCCCGAGATGGAGCACTGGGTCCAGCATTTTGAGGGATGTTTTACATGCTGACCCATAAACAACGCTACCAAACAACGACCCATAAACAACGCTTCCTTCGCAGAAACTTACTCCACCTTGGGGATTTCCCCTAAATCTGGTCGATTAACGCTACCATAGTCCAATCGTGAACCTATCAAGCTGATAAAAACGCGTAAAAGAAGTTGTTTGTCAGCACCAAATAAGATGTGCGACAGAACCTTCAGGAAATTCATTGTCTTTAACCATTTATGTTTTAGTTGTTTTATGTGTGGGATGAATGTTAGCTTTGCGTCAAAGATAACACCTAAGAACTTGTGTTCCTTTTTTACAGGAATAGAGACACCGTGGAGTTGAATATCTGGATCCGGCCGAGTGCCACGCCTCTTGGAAAACAAAACACAAGTGCACTTTCCTGGATTAAATTTAAATCGTTGCTATCTGCCCAGCCGGCGAGCTTGTTCACACCAAGCTGGACCTGGCGCTCGCAGACAGAGAAGATACAGGATTTAAAGGAGGGTTAAACGTCGTCTACATAGATTGAACAGGAAATCGACGGTGGCAGCGCTTCCTAAGGGAATTCCTTTTTACAATAAAAAGGGTGCAGCTGAAAACTCCACCTTGCGGCAATTCATTTTCCTGCACATGAACCCTAAAGAGTGCAGTTCCAACTCGCACACGAAAGGTTTTTTGAGACAAGTAGCTGGCAAGTGTGTTCATCATGTTACCTGTTATGCTGAAGGACTTGAGGTCGCTTAGGATGCCATACCGCCACGCGGTATCGTACGCTTTTTCCAGATCAAAAAATACCGTCATACCATATTGTTTGTGGGAGAAAGCATCCTTTATATAGGAATCGAGCGCGACGAGTTGGTCGTTGGTGGACCGCCCCGCCCTGAAGCCTGCCTGGCAGCTCGCGAGAAGACCATTGTACTCAAGAAAGTACACTAGTCTCCTGTTTATCATCTTCTCGAGGAGCTTGCACAGGCAGCTTGTGAGGGCGATGGGCCGATAGCTAGCGGGAGAGGAAGGGTCCTTTCCTTCCTTGAGGAAAGCCACCAGTATGGCCTCCCTCCAAGAGCGAGGAATGTTCTCCGAAAGCCATGTGTTGTTGTATAGATGTAGGAGTGTTTCAAGAGTGTCTGGGTGAAGGTGTTATATCATGGTGTATGTTATTTTGCGGCTTACTGCGCTCAGACAACCTTCAGCTCATGAATTGAAAAAGGAGAATTCTACGAAGTGTGCGACTTGTTGTTATCACGCAGGGACTTCTTTTCAACAGATGTTTTGTGTTTTATGAAAGTGTTTGTGTGGTGTGCTGAACTGGACACGTGTTCGAAGTATTGTGCAAGTGTGTTAGCCTGGTCTTCCAGTGTGTCCCCTGCTGTACTAACTAGGGGAAGGCTGTGTGTCTGTTGTCCTTTTAGTTTTCGTATTCATGTCCAGACTTTGTGTGTATCAGTGTATGAGTTGATGGAAGTGAGGAAGGTGCGCCAACTCTCCCTTTTCGCCTCATAACGCACGCGCTTCCAAAAAGCCTTTGCCCGTTTTAAAGAAACGAAGTTATCTGACGTGGGGTAGCGGCGAAGGACACCCCACGGCTCGTTCTGTGACTCTCGCGCCCGCCTGCATTCCTCGTTCCACCAGGGCCACCTTGGGGTGCGGGACCTGCTGGAGGCCTGGGGAATGGACTTTTCGGCGGCGTCGAGGATGTGCGCCGTAACGAGTTGGGCGGCTTCCTCCACGTGTAGGTGTTTTATGGATGTGTGGTGTAGTTGAGATGCTAGTGTGAATCTGCTCCAGTTTGCTTTTGGTTCATTAAACTTTTTATGGGAAGATGGACTGCTCGGGTCTATACCTATATACGTTAATGAAGTGGGGAAATGGTCACTACCATATGTGTCTGTGCCCACACCCCACTGAAGACATGGAAAGAGAACTGCGGAACCAATCGCCATGTCAAGATGCGAGTATGTATTGTGTCCTAAGTTATGGTATGTAGGCTGTTTTTTTTTTTTGAAAAGGCATGCCCCGGAGAACGTAAGAAACTTCTCTATCAGGCGACCGCGGGCATCCGTGCTGGAGGAGCCTCAGAAAGAGTTGTGCGCATTAAGGTCGCCTGTTAGTATGTATGGTTCGGGAAGCTGGTCAACCAGTGCCTCGATATCAGAGCTCAGAAGTGCAAATTCAGGAGAGATGTAAAATGAGCATACCCTTATCAACCTATTAAATACTATTGTACGGATCGCTACAGCCTCGAGGACAGTGTTTAAGAGAGAGAGGGTGGCACGCTAATGATTTCCGGGCGATAATGGCCACACCTTCTCAACAGTGGGTGCAGCTAACCCGGTCCTTTCTGAATACCATGTACGTATTGAAGAAATTTGTATGTTTAGAACTGAGGTGGGATTCCTAGAGACACATGATACTTGGCTGACTGGCATGCAGAATCTCATACACATCGTCAAGATTTTTAAGGAGGCCTCTTTAGTTCTATTGGATGATGTTTTCTGTTCCGATTATTTAAATTTAAGAATGACTGGAGTGTGTGTGTTCGTTTGTGTTCATGTGTCGTCTTTCGGGGCTGTTACTCTTGGATTAGGATTTTTAGGATTTTCTACTACTGGCTTGGCCGTCGGAGGCCGCTCCTTGCGCTGCGTAGCAGGCAGGAACGGCGCGACGTCCATTTCGTCATCCGATGTCCTGGGGGTGCCCGTCGAACCAGGGCCCCCGGACTTGGCCCCCTTCGGGAGCCCTTCGTTTGAGCCGCCACCGCCGCGGGCGTCGGGGACGCCAGACGTGGCACGGGTGGTGTGGTGACGGTGGGAGCCGATGCGGGGCCCCCGATATCCATCCCCTCGACATCCTCCAACTCACTGGAGGACGAGGAGGAAGCGGCGGGAGCGGCACCGGTCCCAACGGAAGAGGTTGGCACCACAACCGCTGCTGCCTCAGGAAGCGGCATGGTGGTGGGTTGGGCTGCCTGAGGCAACCCAGGGGGGGGGGCTGGGCAGGGACCAGGTCAGACTCGCTGAACTGGTTCCCTGTTTAAACCAGACGCCACTCCGCCCCCCGTCGAGCTGCGTCGGCGTACCTCCCCAGGGGGAAAGAGGCGAACCTCTTCCGCGCCTCTGGGAAGGTGATGTTCTCAGTTACCTTGATGTTGATTATCTTGTTTTCAATTCGAAATTTTTCGTACTTGCGGGAGTAGGCTGCATGCGCCCCCCCCCCCCCCCCCCCACAGTTCACACAAATAGGGTCTCGGATGGACAGTTGTCGCTCGGATGGTCATGCGACGAGCATTTTGCACAGGTCGTTTGGCCACGGCAAGAGTTTGTACCGTGCCTGAACCGCTGGCACTTAAAACAGCGCCGCGGGTTCGGGATGTACGGACGGGTGGAGCAACGGATAAAACCTGCATATATATGTTGTGGAAGAACTGCGCGGTCAAAAGTCAAGATAATGTGCTTGGTGGGAATCTCCTTGTCGTCTCTGCGGATAGTGATGCGTCTCACGGCTGCGAGGCCCTGATCCTTCAAGCCGGCAAGGAGATCCGCATCCGTTTCGTTCAAGAGATCCGTCTGAGATATCACGCCTTGCGAGCGGTTGAGGCTCCGTGGGGTGTGACCCTCATGTCTAGATCAGCCAGCCTAGTCGGAGCTAGAAGCTTCGTGGACTGCTGCTTGTCATTTATTTCGATGAAGATTTCACCAGACCTTTGTTTTTTGCACTTATATGATTTTCCTATTATGGCTTCAAGATATTTTGCGGTCAAGAAGACTGACTGAGATGCAAGAGGGTGAGTTGGATTGATGGACTCCATGACAAGAAATCGAGAGTAATGATCCGGTTCAGGAAATGTCAAAGATGGCAATGAAGGAAAAGCTATTTCGGTGTGGCCCCTTTCCAGGGACCGATCACGTTTGGGGGGGGGGGGGTTGTAGATACCATAGGGCATAGTATAAAAGCACGGAGACTGGGGTACTTTCTTCTTTACCTCGCCCTGGTAGTCCAAGAGGTCCCAGAGCTCCCTGCCTGGTAGACAAGCAGGGAGACCATCGGTCGGAGCTTGACCAAGGCTCCGACGGCCACCGTTAGAGGTTTCTACCCTTCACCTTAAAAACACATCACCACGGTAGGTCACAGCTTATGTTGCGGGGCTTGGGGTGCGCGGTATCGCCAGTACTGTCACCAAGATTACTCAAGGTGCCCCGTGCGGGGGTAACATAAGAGCTATTCCAGGCATAATATGCAGGGTCATGCCCACCGCTGACGCTTGCACCAGCTGATTTGTATTCCGCGAGTAGTGTCCGAAGTAGCATTGTTAAGACTTTTTACCAGACTGTTGATGCTACAGTATGTTACATCGTAAACCGGAGATCCTAATCATGCCGAATAACGTGTTCGTCATTTATTATATTTGCAATGTGTTCTTAACATTGTCTGCTTAGGACATAAGCCTTTCTTAGAGAAAATGGTGCCCTGCAGTACGATGATAACGTAAAGAGGCTTTGGGCTTACACTTAGAAAGTCGAGAACACATCAAATTTGCTATGGTGGGTGATGAAGTTTCAAAACAAAAGGCCCGAGCTGGGATAATTGCGAAAGCATACTACAAAGGTGAATGTTTTCTCACTAGGAGGAATATGTAAAACGAACTACTTTATGACTGTGAAAAAAGAGGAATCGTCGTAGCCCGGCGTCGGAGGTTTGACCTAAAAGTACAATTTAGTCCGCGTCAAAGGACGGCTGAAGTAAGCAGCCTTACTTTTTGCCGAGGGCATCCAATATTGGGACCAAAAGCGTGCAGTGCATTTTGACCTTTTGTGCTGATTGGACATCAGGTGATAATCCACGATAAAGTCTATGCCAGGCAGACCTGATTACAGATCGCTTTTTCACCACTTCATTGCCCGTATAAAAACGATCGTTTCTAACAAGCTCATAGACACGACATTTGGCGCTTTAAGAACTCGCGAAGAGGCCCCGCTAAAAACGGACAAGATAGGGTAAATACTGGATGTTTTGTTCTAAAATGTGCTCGAATGACAGAAAAAATATTGGCCAGAAATTGCGCATTTTTGTCTTCCTAACTGATTCACACGTGTAGCACATCCTCTGTACAATTTATACACGCTTGTGATAGTTTGGTGGCCAGGACGAACAAGTGCGATACCGATGCGACTTGCGAAGGAGAAACCCCGATCGGCATGGAAGTTCTGGTCACTGTTCACAAGTACGTTGGTGTCAGGATTTCCATTCAGGGAGAACACGGTGACCATTAGGCGTCCACGTGGAGACAGGGTTACGTTGTAATCGGCAATCCTCTGAGCAGCACGCTGTTCGTTGCTAGGCTTCGGCGTCCATCGTAACAGCCACCGAAGAAGCCACTACCATCTCCTCAATGCCTCAAATTCTGTTCTCAATCTCTTTATCATCGCCTGCTACAAAATCGAGGTCTTAGCAGTTTGATCCACATCAGGACCTAGGTTCATCTCAATTGCCACCCAGCAACCATAACGCCCTCAGCAGAAGTTCGCGCTGACACAACGACAGCACAACTACGGTCACTGCCGACATCCAAACGGGATCGACGAAGCGCACACAATTCCATTATTGTTTTCTTACCATCACGAGGAACTGAAATTGGTCACGGACGGTCCGCATCCTTGTATCGCCACCGTGACCAGCGGTCTAGACGGCCGGTGGACATGAATTTATATCCGAGCTGCACGGGGCTGCCGTATGCAAATTGTACACATTGCATGCGGTTGTTGAGCAACCATTCACACTGTCCCAGGGCTTCTATAATCGCCGATCAAATAGGCGCCAGATACCACCATCGAGGGCATGTAGAGTTGTCCTTCCGCTGCTCTGCGACCACACAGTGCAAAATGACCTCTGAAGAATGATGGTCTCGACAAGAAGCACGATTATATTTTGAATGTTCCGCATGCTGCTACAGCCACCTTGCACAAATTAGAGAAATATTGGCTCAACTCAACTGAGATAAATAAATATGCTTGGCTTAAAAAATGAACAAAATTATCTTGCGGCATTACGAATAATTCAAACCGAAACTGGGATGGCACATTTTTTTATATTGTCGTGGGACCAGTGTCAATGACCAGTTGCGCAGTAGCCCCGCATCAACGATGACTAGAAAGTGAATGGTTCTTCAGTCTGGGCAAGAATCGGATGTGAGCGCTTCTAAGTAGTGTGATACATCGGTCGTATTCATCAATGGTTTGCGCCCTGCCTCCTCGTAACACGTTTGGTTGAGGGTGCGTTGTCGTCATCACCATCTGGCCACCAGTATTGCGCCGTCACCTCTGTGACGTGGTTTTCGAGAGTACGCCCTCCGCGTGTTCAACCCCCAGCCACGTTCATACCAGCTCCACGTCTTGATACCGCGCTTGTGGATCCCGGCCAGTCACCGATGTAATATCAACGTGCGACCAACCGGTCATGCCCAGGCCATACCTGCCGACTGTCATGTCCCCAGCCTTTTCGGCATGCGGGGTTCGCATTGCCTTCATGAGTTTGTCGTAGTCTTCGTTCGCCGGTCTTTGAGGACCACGACTTCACTGGTTGCACTCTCCTCATCCTAACCGCAGGTGACCAATTCAATTTTCCAGCTGCTCGTCGGACTGGGTAGAGTAGTATTTAAACAAGTTCATTTAGATTACTTGCCAACAAGTTGCGTTTTATAGAAGTCATGGTGAAAAGAGCTCCGTAAAAACCACAAAATATAATACACTGAGGCCACCATCACCGTCATCATCTTCCTTCCTTGATGATGATCCCAGTTCAACAATGCGCACCTAGCGTTCCCTTCATGCTGAATGCATCAGTGGTTTGTAACAATACTTCTTCCTGGGAGGAAGGTCGTTATTCTTCACAGATCCTGTTCGACTATTCTGTACTCCTGGCGCCTAACAAACCAAGCTTTTAGTCTATAGCAGATATATTTCGCACGTACTAAAATCTCCTAACACAGTGATTTTTTAGCACTCCGAAACATTTGAAATGTACAAAGAATGCAACTAGATTCATCTTCCACCAACACAGGCGCGCTTGTTGTCCCGCAAATGTCTTGACAGAATTTCCTGCGTCCAAAAATTTAGTGCGCTTCAACCTCTGAGGAAGGATGAACAGTCAAGCTTTGCTCAGACGAAGGAATGCTCTGCAGTACGTACATTATATGCAAAACGCGACTGGGTGTAGTGCTCGCCAATAGAGTGAATAAAATTTAGAAACACCGGACGCAAGCTGTATTCTAGCCGAAGGAAAAAGGCCTGACCATTTTTATTTTGTGTTGAAGGCTTTTTTCTGTATATAAAGCACACAATTCCGAACAGCTACATCATGGAGGACCGCAGTCAGTTCGCATTACGCCGGGCGAAGCAACAGTTACATTTCCCACCAGCACAACTGGCGTGTCATGGGAAAGTGCAGAAGTTCTAGCTCTATTTGCACGACACCGTGACAACCCCCGCACCCATTCAACCAGCAAGCCTTGATCTGCACGTTCTTAGGGGCGGACGAAATTCGTAACAACGACGTCCCTCTGAAAACCCTCAAGCCTAATGTTGAGAGCCGAAGACGAAGAAGGCAGGACTAGGGGCAAGGGAAGAAGATAAGATTGAGGAACAGAATAAAAAGATGGTTCCCAAGTGAACAGCCTCGGATGATTACAATGGCGCAGTCGACAAGATTCCAAAGACGAACACTATGTGGATTACTCTGCATGCCACGCGGAACTCACAAGGCATGTTTTACTTCTCGTCATGCCAAGTCAACGACGAAGTGCCGTACATCTTGCCCGAGTGCATCACAACACCACAACTGTGTAACTGGGTGGCAAAGAAGTCCGGCCAGACAACCGAGGACCTGACTACCCAGTCTTCTCTCAAGCTCAGGGTGAAGCTGTTCGAGTTCCAGGATTACTTCATGGAGCCAACCATGAGGGCGTCAGGGAACACGAACACGACACCGAATGTTAACGTTACCACCATGGACCCAGGCCTTCTTCTGATTCTGCAAGAGCAACAACGGCATGAAGAGAGGCAACGCCAGCTCATGGAGACCCTCATCGCTACCGTCCAATCTCAACAAAGGCAGCGCACAGAAATGGTGGTTTGACGGATCGGTTTGACGGAGAGAGTTCAAGTCCTGAGGATTGGATTCGTTCCTAAGAATACGCATCCGAGAAGAACTCCTGGCACGAAGCTACCGACCGAGTGGAAAACATACGGCTGTTTTTCACGGGACTTGAAAAGAAGTGGTATGAGCTGCGCTTCTCCACACACGCGTCCGAGAGCTGGGACAGCTGGAAGGCAAGCTTTCTCGCAGCCTTCAAGGAAAACCCCGTGGAAAGGTGGGACCGTGCAATTTTTTATAAATACCGGTTGGGCAAACCCTTGGAGTATTTTTACGAGAAAAGGCACCTACTAAAAATGTCTGATTATATACTCCCGGAGTCTTCATCTGTGCCACTGATTGTTCACTACTTCCTTAAGGATCTTCAGAAGCAGGTGCAGCTTAAGTCCCCAAAGACAATAGAGGAACTTTTGGAGTGTTTTCAAGGCTTGTGCATAAATGCTCCTCCGAGAATGCAGGGTACGCGACGTTTCAATTTCGAAACCGGGCAAGTGTCACAGAAGTCTGGAACTTCCGAAGTGTCATAGGGTACACAACGAAATTCTTTCCGAGGACATGGTGTCATTACCCTGCATCCCCCTGCAGTGACAATATAACCTCGGATGAGTCCCGTCAAGTCGAAGCAAATAGTGACGCTGAAGCAATCCAGAAAAAAAACAATAAATGAGGGTGATCAGTCCCACCTGACGACCAAAATTGAGACTGTTTACTTCACCACATTAAATCTTCTTTTCATAACTTTGGGAGTTAACGGCACTGACGTCACAGCACTAGTTTATAGTGGCGCTTCCGTGTCCTTTATAACAAGTCACTTGTGTCTGAAAAAGATATTCCTAAAGGGAGACCAGTACAAATACAGGGCTTTGATGGAAGGAGACAACTTTACGATGAGTGGATAAAATCCAAGGTGACGTACCAATGTCAAAGCAAAGAGATCGACACCTTAGTTGTTAATGGGTGCGAATACCAATTTCTACTCTCAAGACCTGATATGAAAAGACTTAAAATAAACCTATACTGGAATGATAATGTCTTTGTTGACATGGAGTGTACTCCAAGGATGATAGCTCACATGTGGAACATTTCACCGCTGTCTTGACCGCCCTGAGTGCCGCCAAGCTGAAAGTCAATTTTAAGAAAAGTGAGTTCTTTAAGCCGAAAATCACATTTCTCGGGCGCGTGCTGGATGGCTTCACTATAATCACGAAAGAGGAGTCCGTTGAACGGGTACGAAATATAAAGCGACCTGAAAACATACACGCACTGCGAGTTTTTCTCGGTCTGGCAGGACACTCGCGGAGCTTTATTCGGGGTTTCACTGCTCGTGCCAAGCCACTAACAAGCCTGCTTCAAAAGGGTACGGCTTTCCAGTGGACGGAATAGTGCGAAAACGCGTTCCGCGACTTAGTGTCAGCCATTTCATCTGACCCCGTGCTCACGCTGCCAGACTTCTCACTTCCTTTTGAGCTCACCACGGACGCTTCTCACTATGTTGCAGGTGCCGTCCTATACAAACGAGGACATTTGGCTACAAACGATCGAAAACTACACCTGGTTGGGTACTACTCGTTTATGTTCCACAAGTCTTAAGAGAACAACTGTACAACAGAGAAAGAGGCTCTGGCTGTTGTGCTAGCGGTGAGGTACTTTCGATCGTACCTCGAGGGCAAGAAGTTCAAGATTTTTAGTGACCACCAGGCCCTTACATATGTCCTGCATGACAGTCGACCTAAAGGACGAGTATCTCGTTGGATCAGCGAATTGCAGCCGTTCGATTTCGACGTATTGCACCGATCCGGGCGGTTTGTTTCAGATGCTGACGCCCTTTCCCGTCTTCCTATTGACATAAGCTGCAAGACTTGTAAAGAAGTAAATGCACTGATGGCTCTGAGGCTGTGGCAAGGAACAGAAGAACTACAGTGTGTAGATGGACTGTTTCACGTTCCACCTACACTGGTCAGAAAAGTTCTGGAGTTCTACCACGACAGCCCAAAGTCAGGAGGTCACGATGGCTTCTGGCGAACCTATTACAAGATCAGGAAGAGGTTCACTTGGCCACACATGAAAAGAGATGTAAGCGCATACATCCGCTCATGTCACTCATGCAAAATCAACAAGGCCAAATACAAACAGAAAATGGATGCAATGACTTTGCCGGCCCATTCAAAAATACCATTTGAGACAGTGCATCTCGATTTTGCGGAGCTCAAAAAGAAGGGTTAATGGGTAACAAGGACACAGTCTTTTTTATTGTGTATTGATGAATGCTCCAGGATAGTGGCTGCAAAACCAGGAAAGGAGGACGCAAATACTGTAACAGCGCTTTTGAACAGAGAGATGTTTAATGGCATAAAATACGTTGTGTCTGACAATGGACCTGCTTTCAGGAACCGAGCAGTGATACGCTGGGCGGAAAGCAGAGGCATCACACTCAAGTTTGTAGCCCCATATCACCCGGCGGCTAATGGTCTTGCAGAACGGGCCATACGAGATATTAAACACTACATCCACTTCTACCTTTACTTTCCCTGGTGTTGCAACTGCTGTCTGGAGGCGGTGGTCACGCATCACAACCGGTCGCACACAAGTGCGCTGGGGTGCAGCCCTCATTATGCAGCCTTTGGTAAGCCATCGTACCTGCCCTCTGACGAGATCCTTGGTCTGAGGACAAGGCTTAAACTTCACAAAACGAAAAGTACAGTCGAGAGTGAAATGAAGTATAGGGTGACGATGAAACGTTTCTTCGACAGGCGCCACAACATGAGTATTCCGGCCATTTCTCCAGGGGATTTGGTCTTGGTGCGAAAAGGATGTGGCAACTCAAAAACCAGACCTATCGGGCCCTTCGAAGTTATCAAGATAGCACCTACCAATGGCGTTTTGGAGACCGTGTGGTACATGACGGGCAAAAGGACTGTGGAAGTCGCGGCCATCAGCAACGTGGTTCCCTACACGCAGAGGAAGGACAAAAACCGGGCCTAGGAGAGTGTGGAGAGCCGAAGATGACGAAGGCAGGACTAGGGGTAAGGGAAGAAGAGAAGGTTGAGGAACAGAATAAAAGGATGGTTCCCAAGTGAACAGAATCAGATCATTACACTTAACAAGCATAATTTGCTTTTGCAAGCATTGTAAGCGCGCAAGTTTTATTTTCAAACAAGGAGAATTCACAGCTACTCGACGAGGCATAACTTAGGCACTAACGGTGGTGGTTGCCGTTCGGTGGAAGCGGCTTTATGACGTTTTTGGAGGATTTATGCAGCTGTGCACGGCAATGCTTCTTTATAGCCAATTCGTGCCTGCACTGTGGCTTTGTGGATAGAGCGTTGTGCTGTTTAGCACAGGCAATTTTTATTTTCATTGCCATTAAAGAATTTACTATAGAGATCTCTTCATTACTTATGAAAGTCAATATAAAAATAAATTGGTCACAGTTGGCACAGGACTGAGATAATTCGAGAATAATGGGAGAGGCCCTTGCCCTGCAGTGGGCGTAGATAGGCTGGTGATAACGATGATGATACAAATTTGCCTTAAAAAAACAAGTATCGTTTATCACTTCGGACTGCCCCGGTTTGTGCAGCAGTTGCGCCATCAGTGGAAGCATTTGATGGCCGTGTGCCCCGGACTGATTCTTTGGACATTTTATAGTGTTAAAAGACAGAGCACTGTGCGTATTTTCCAATTTTTCTTGGCAGTTAAACACCCTTTATCACTCGCGCTAACGAAGTATTCCCTGAAATGCATCATCACTATCAACATGATGCTCCGAGTGATAGCGGTAGAAGCGAAGGTGTGCCTGAATCTGGATTTCGCGAAGCAGCCACGGAATTTCCGAAGGTAGATGAATCACATAAGCGCCGAAACGGAAGAAGAGATAAAGGCACTCATGAGGTGGTCCTGCACTGCACATAACTTCATTATACGTGCTCTCGGTGTTTGAATCCCAAGAAGAGGGGCGCTACCGTTGCCAGTACATACGCCTTCCTACCGTATTGTCTGTCGCTTTTCTATTTATGCCGTCACCAACACTGGGGCACATGGCAAAAATTGTTATTTCACCTTGCATGAAATCTCAATGTGCGGATGAGTGGTTTTCTTGTATTGGCTCTAAAGTACACGGCTGCACCCCCCACCACAGCAGTTATGTTGCCACGCAAATTCAGTTGCGATCTGAGATCAACAGATAATTGTCAGGTGCGCGAGGCTACCTACCCCACCCTCCCCGCGTAGCACGGTGGGGAACCCGAAAATCAGCACCACTGAGCCCCGATCATTTGCTCTACGAACAGCCATCGAGGCGATTCTCAGTCCAAATGACACAAAATGACAGTTCGTCACGCAGGACCATCCTACCCTTGTCATACTCACAACCTGCATCTGCAGAACACAAGGTTCGACCTAAAAAGCGCCCCTGTTAAAAAGGGGGCCCATAATATACTCAGAAGGTGAATAAACAGGGTCCAATTAAAAAACACAATAAATAGTTTTACCCTCTCGTAAGAAATAAAACCCAGTATAGCCTATACGGGCTGTAATATTCCGCATCGCGCTAATTTACATCATCTGTACACTGCGCCAAATGCAAGGTGACACAATGCTTGTTGCAACGACCAATTTCGCTGCAAACAGTAGTTTAAAGCATTGATCGAATATTCTGCAACAAACCCTGTTGCTTTAAAAGCAACAGAGACTACGCCCGAATATTCTGCCCCAACTCATCATATATTTCGTTTATTGAGCTCGCGCTTGATATTGAACATTCTTGCTTTGCTAGGTAAACAACTAAAAACAGCGGCTTGTTCTATTCGGCAAGAAATATTAAATGAAGCAAATAAAGTATAGGGTAGAGTATGTACACTACTACAAGTTGCCTCGTTGGCTTTCCAGAATTATAGAACAGTTCATTCGGTAAATATCTTGCACGGTATAAAAAAAAAGAGAAAAATATACTCATTGAGACGTTTATTTTGTAGTGTAATACTGAAGTGCCGATGAAATATTCTGGTAGAGAAAATGCTGTGTTTTTCTCCACATAATCGTTAGAGGTGAGGTAAGAGCACATTAGGATTTTCTTTATAATACTTGAGCCAAACCTTACACGAATACATTTGTTAGTATTGACCAACACAATGCATGCATATCTATTCTAGCTCAGGGAAAACTGCCATGGTTACAATTGCGGGCAGCCGAAAACCCTGTTCCCTCCTCCAGTTGGTACACATAAACGGCAATCGTCTTAAGCTTTACCATGGTAGCTTGACTTTGCCGAGTTGTAATTGGTTGTGTTTTTATAATTACTTTTCGGCGCTAGAAAGATAAATTTGAAAGTGTATGACGCGCTTTATAATTTTGGGGTAGTCGTAAGCCATTTATTGCTCCGTTATAAAACATTTTTTTTTGCGGTGTTGAGTACTCTTACCTATTGTTGCACTGATAAAAAAAGTCTGGTGCCCATTGTTTCTCTTGGCATTATTCAAGTGTTATTCTCGAAATTAAATCGCATAGCAATTTTAGAGGCTTTACTTAAGCACATCAAACTTATTTGTGCATAACGTAGTCCTTGCAGTTTATATAAGTATGCACAAAATACACAGGTCCCAACAAGAATTTTTGTGTTTTTTTCTGTGCCCCTACAATTCGTAACGAGGATGGCCAGTCATATTTTACTGTAGATTGATGACAGATGTGTACCTGTCATCTCAAAATAACTATAATACATCTTGAATAGTTTGAGCGGAGAACAATTTACCCGTAAATGTTTTTGACATCCCATTGCCCTCTGATGCAAAGTGACCACGTTCTTTAAAGAGTGGCTGTACTTCCCTTCGGAACTTACGATGATTTTTTTCGTAGGTTCAACAAAGATGTTCCGGCAATTTTTGTACGGCTTCAATTCATTCGTATTTATTTGCATATTTTAAAACATTTCTTTGTGTACATTGACATCTTACTTCTTTTCTAAATTCAATAGACTTTTTTTTATAATTCAAGTGCCTAAAGTTCTTGTGCGGTTCAAAATATGACAGCAAAAACAAAATAGTAATTGACAGAGAACTGCAATAAAAACAACTATTAGTCAAAAGCTAACAAATAAATTTATTCTAGACTTTTGTAGAGAGCTTCTAAACTGATTATTTGACACGCATGATTTCGACCACGAACATAGTGCGTGGTTTGAAATAATCTTTTTTTTTTTGTATTTGTGTGCAAGAATTGCCCAAGGCTTTGCTTCTTGCCATAATGAATGAATGCAGAAAATTTTACTAACTCAGCATCGTAGTGTGCTCCGAAGTATTGCCACAAAGCTTTTCTGTTTTTCAGTTCCAGCACTTATCGTATTTATAATACATCAATTATTTTACTATAAAATTTTTATAGATCTGGACACTAATTTAGTAAAAGAATCAATCTGCCTCACACAATACTTGGCGTGAAATATATAAGAATTTTTTTCGATTGAACTTACATTATGCTCCTGAAGCACACAAAAAATAACGTGAGCTACTTTATTTAAAATTCGAAAGTTAAAGTACTCGCTAAAGTACAATCACAAAAAAGTCTTTCTGCTTGCATAGTTCTATTGATCGGTTTATTGTAGGAAAATTGTGTGTATTATGCCTCACATGTTTAAAAATACACATCAGCTAGCATATCATTATGTCAATAGGAGGCTGAAAGAAAGCGATTAAAATGTAGACGTTTCTAAGCGGAGAAGAATGAAATTTGTGAGGAGTAAAGGATAATGGTCGAGGAGGTTTTGCGCATTCTGTATCTTGTCAATTTCATCGCTTCACCTGTAAATGTATACGCATACCAGCTGGTGCAAAACCAGCAATTACGGAAGTAAATTTAGGGCTAAATAAACTTGACTGCCCAGTGGCTGAAAATACAAGGTATTATCCCGTGTAAAACAAAAAAAATATTAACAGTCACGTGTTTATAATGGAAGACGTGCCGTAGTTTCGGGCAATATTAAATCTTTCAATTGACAACACGAGTTCAATGTATACAAAAATGTGTTGGGGGGTAATCTGGGCAATTGAACATGAACCAGCCGCTCGAGTAAAAGGTGAATGCGAGCTGTTCTAATTTTCTGGTAGCAATGCCACTTAAAAATTCAGGAGCACTAGTAGTGGAATAAATCTAACATATTTCCAGATGAATATAAGATAGTTTTTGACATATTTACAAAGCGCGCCTAAATAGGTTTTTGGCCGCAGGCTATTTTTTAGCATTAACAGTACTGATCTTCGCAAACCTCGAGGGTAGCTCAGGTAAAAGGACACTACTGTGCTTTCTCCACAACCCATTATTTTATCTATCAAACATTGAAGCTCCCTTCTTTGCAACTATTTATTTTTGCGCATTTTGATGAAAATATTACGTGTGCTCAAAAAAATGATACTGGTTTTACAGCAATTCTGCTGTGAATTAATGCGGTAATAAAGGCTAAGCAGCTATAATTAGAAAATTGCGCATCTAATCAGAGCGAGAGCAAAATTCGGTTCAATTAAACACAAAAGGCTGTTTTGGGCTACCTTAAAGTGAAATGTTTGCTCGGTATTCATGTTGGCCGGTCCGTAGCGGGATTCAGCCGCCCGCCAAAAGTTACAAAGATAAAATGAGGCATCTCTGGTAGCCTAGTTGGTAAAAATGGTCAAATATATTGAATAGGGATTTCATGTAGGCAAAACGTTTCGAGCAATAAACCTGAAACCACACAGTGTACCTGTCGACTTTTTACTGAAGGGATGTTCAAGACGACTGTAGTCTGTCCATCCCACGCAACATTTTTCTAGGGGGGATGACGTCGCCCAGAGGTGCCTAGCAACACCTCACTAAGCTAAACATAGCTTTGCTCTTACCTCACTAACCTCGATACCGGTCCGTCTAACCCCCGTGACACCCATCAAGCCGTGAAGTCATTGTTCAAGCCATGGTCTGACGGCTCGAGTACAGCGGTGGTCTACCAGCCGCATAGAATGGGAGGCGGAGCAACTATTGCACTCCCAATGAGGTAGCCACGTACGGGTAACTGCGTGGCGCTATTAGGAAAGCATACCATCGTGGTGGCAGAGCCCTGTGTTTACCGCGTGATCTCCCTCGTGCTCTCCTACTCCCCAGTTCCCGAGCCTTGGCGCATGAAGTGGAGCACCAGACGCCAAGTTCCAAAGGGCTGCCGCATGTCCACGTGCGTGCAAACGCGGTCCACTTTGGGAGATATATAAAAGGCTGTAGACAGGCAGACCAGGGCCTGTGAGTCATGGAGATCTTTCAGCGGTAAGATCGAAAGTCGACGTGAGTCGCAAAGTCCGGTTCCCCGAAAAAGGTTGGTTGTCTCACAACCGAGCTGTTGTCTCATGCGTCAACCGAGCGGTTGTCTCATGCGTCAGTCAACACAAAATTCCAATTCCGGGGGGGTGAAAATATCTGGCAGCCTTCATAACACAGGTGGGTACCAAGCTGCGCGGTGCAACTGGGCTGAGGAGTCACCATTTGCAAATATATTTGTGCCTAGAAAGCAACGGGCACCTAACGGTAAAATAGCTACAAATGGCTTCGCAAGCTGCTCGTAGGCGTTCGGTTGTGACTACATAATTTGGAAAGTTATCTAGCGTGTACTTACAATCGCCTCTAGAAATTGGGGTGGCTGGAAAATGCAGCGGTTTGTGATTTCCTCCGCACCGACTGCGTAATATTGCCTCCAAGTGTGCATTCGCCGTAAATTTCGGTGTATAGTTTTCATCGTCCTGAGGGGCCCGGCTGTGTAATCAACGTGTAAGGGAATTGCGCGTATCTGTTTTTCTTTGTGGTGCCTCCGGGTTACCTTTTTGTTATATATTGTAGAATGCGTATCGCCGTCACTACACAAACCTAGAATTATCTGCTTTGAAATAGTGTTCTGATTTTATTTCGACCGTTCCAGAAACAATCGCGCAGAAACATAAATATTTGCAGCGCACACACCATGGTATTTGATTTGCCTACACTCGCCTGTGTATATCACGCTATTGACTGATTCGTCGCAGCGGTGTAGTTTTTTTTTTCTTAGAGGTAAACAAACTTCCCTCCAATAATGTTTTTTTTTTCAAAAAAACCTTGCGTCCTTGGCTACGGGGCATAATGCGAACAATAGACCCTTCCAAAAAGGCGGACCACTCTGATAATTCAACGCTGGCAACACTGGGTGGGTAATGTGACAAACCCTGATAAAGGAAGCGCCGGCAAAGGAACCCGTTGCGGTTACGCGTTAACGCTCATTGTTTGACCATGCTGCGGGCTCATAAAGCTATACTCTTGGTATTTTGTGTACGCTGCTTGTTCTCCTTGTAGAATTATAGGCAGATATCGCGCACTGTGCCTACCTCTTTGCAAGAAGTACTTTAGGTGCAGTGGATGCTGGGGTGAAAGGTACGTAGAACGCTCCCATTCCCGTCTCACATTTTAACCTGGCAACCTACTGGCAGTGGAGACGTTTTTTAGACGCAATCTGAGAGCTGCATTTTCCCACGTGCCAGTAACGACTGCCACAGTTATTATATCCCAACATGTAGGCAACATAGTTGTTTTGGAGCAGGCGAATTTGAGTCTGCATTTGTGCTTCGCAGAGTCCGCGCTGAATATTGTGCCGAGCAAGATAGTGCAATAACAACGCTCTAGTCTTTGTTTTTTTTAAGAACTGTTTCATGGTATAGATTCCCGTGCGGATCATGACTACCAAAGTTCGAAGCCGAAAATTCTAGACTACAGGCATGTTCGCTGTGCTAGTTTTGACATTTCAACGGGAGTAAATCGGGGATGCGGTCTGGGACTTTATTTTTGTATTCACATTATGCAAATATTGTTCCCTCGTGGTGTTAATAACGCATACCGTACAGCGAGCAAGCCATACTCGATATGATATAACTCCTGCATTTAAAAACTCACCATGTACAAAACTCCTGATGCAATGCATGAACAGTACGCCTTATGGAGTAGCAGGTGGAGAATACACTCGCATGTTTTTAACTTTCAAAACTCATTTACTTGTGCACTACCAAGCATTTCCAACTGATATACATAAGAACAAAAGGTGGATCGCAGCCATAAAAAGAGATGAGGGACAACATCTTACTCTCTGCGAGGCAAAAAAAATTGTTCGGGACATTTCGTTGAGGCAGCAGCAGTATCTTTACGTATGCTTTCGTTGTTTGCGCAAAAGGTTTAAAACGGTTGAACACACGCAACGTAAGCGCTCAGCAATGAACGGGTCCCTCGTGGTTCGTTCAAAGCGGCCAGCCGCAACTACAACGAAGCAAGGACTCAATGAATAAACCCATTGTTACAAGAAAACTAGAGAAAATCTCAGAGGGTAACGCTTTTCTTTCTAAGCAACGAATCGAGCATTCGTTTGCTGCTGTTTGTCAACAAGGACGACGGTGTAACTTGTAACGCAGGAGTCCACGCTGAAGTTGGATTTCTCTTAGGACCTCACAGAGGACGATCTCTTCGAATAGAATCCAGAGTACGACGCTCTTCTGTCGAAGGAAGAGCCGCAGGGTATTTTCACATCAAATAATGGGAAACACCCCTTTGCGGTGAGCGTGTGCCTTTAAGTCGAGGCGGATTATGGCTACTCTGTGTTCGCAGCCTTTTCACTTCCTTTGTGAATGCAGCGCAGCGGATGCACAAGTGTAGTCAAGGTGCTTGCTACTTTTCCGCCAACGATCTCGTCATTTTGCAAAGGGTTTGTTATTTAAGGTCTAATGGTGTCAATCATGTGACCAATGAACGCTCGCCAGTTAAACTACGTTTTGCGTCTTGTAGTGTCTCATGTTGTAAAAGTCACCTTTATTTTGTTTATTGTTGCTATTTTGCAATTTCATGGTTTCTATTCACCCTTGCGTGACCACTCTCTATAGGTAGGCACGAACAAAAAAAGACACATAAATGTAATCAATTAACTTAAGAATAAATGAATAAAAGTAAAGCACCGTCCGCATTTTTCGCCGAAAGTTGCCCAAAAGGCACGCTAAAAGCACACTTTGTTAATTTTTTTCTTAAAGGCTGACTTGATCTAGTTCTAGTTTTTCTCTTGCAAGGAATAAGCGTCATTTTCGGGATTCCTTGTAACGGTGACTTATTGTGGCTGGCGTACGCTTTCAAAGCGTTACAATCGACTGGAACCATACGTGTCGGAGAGCATAACTCGATAACACTTCCTGCTCATTTTACTGATGTTTTCTTGGCGATGTTTTTAAGTCGTGACGTTAGGCTGTTACGTATAAACAATTGTTTTTACTATCACTGAAGTTTTCTTGCCTTGAACACAGAACAGTGAAACTCCCAGCTTGAATAAATAGTCACTGTACGTCATCGTTGTTATGGTGATGCGGAAAGTGGGGTATATTGAGCAACATTGACCTTCTCGGCTAGTTTTGGAAAATTGTTTTGAAGTGTATAGGGCTTCAGGATCATCAAACGAACTTCTTTACTTTTTTCATTTATTTTCGTAGGACAGTCTTTAGAGGCCACCGATGCCAAGGGCGAAAATGCCTCACTCGGCAGCGGGGGCTTTACACTGTTCAGTGATAACGTTCGGAACATAATGAAAAGTCAAGCTTTGCAATTCTCTACATTGGGGTAACCTGACAAAAATATTGCAATTAAAAATACAATGCCACAACAATGAAGATTGTACATGAGTTCATTTTTATCATTAGAGTACATTGCCTACTCATCAAATTGGCACATACAACATATGTATAGAAAGTGGTATATATTGTAAATACTCCATTGTATACAGTTGGAGCAGGTGATCACATTATTCAGAACAGGCCTAAAGGATTGCGAAATTTTCTGGATTTTTTTAAGAAGTGGCTGGTCAAACTTTACGTTCACAGCTAATGTATTTAAAAGTATATTGGTTTTGATAGAGTATTGGTTTTTCCTTGTAGTTCGTTTCTATTGAATGTAGCTTTCTTGTTTCATGACGAGTTTCATTTGTACTAACATTCCAAGTTGGCATTTTGTTAGTTTAATTTTGTGAATTCATTGCATGAGTTTGAAACTAGACTTGGCTGCTTTCAATAAAATGTATTTCTCAAAAAAAGGTCCCGTTCTTAGATCACGTCGGCCCCCTTTGTAATTCTGAAGTATATGTATTATTTTCTTTTGTTTGGATAACAAAGTTGTCCTAATTATAGACCATGATACTGCTCCAAACCAACATTATGTAACCGAACTTTGAATGAAAACTAGAGTAATATAGTATCCGTTTAAGCCAGGTAGGTGTCAGCTTCTGTATTTTTAAACAAACCCAAATACACGCGATAAATCAGATTTAACCTTATTTACACGAACTGTTTATATTATGTATGCAGAAAAATACACACATGAAAATTTTACTGCGTAGCTTGTGTATGTGAAATACCTCCATATTTTTTAGCGATGTCCGTGCAGGCTCGTTTATTTACTGGTTGGAAATATTATAGTTGGTATAGGTACAATTACTGCTCAAGTAAATTTGCTGTCGCCAATACTATAATTTCAGTAGGAATTCATTTCCTGACTTTTCCTAACAATATTTCGTTTGTCCCGAAAGAAAAGCTTTTGTGTCGTCAGCATACACTAATAAACTGCACATGTTATTGTTGCACCATCATTACTCTAAACAAAAAAAGAACAGTAGTCATAAAAAGATTTCTGCAGAACGCCGTGTAGCTTTTTCATTTGAAATTAGATTGCCTGTCTGAGCAGAGTGGTGCCAGAAATATGATGTAATTTCTATCTAATCTTAGTGCTATTTCTCGTGGGCCTTTTTTCTGAAATTTTCTTATTGAAATGTTCTGTTCTACGTTTTGAATGCTTCTCGAAAATACTGAAAATTTCTTTTCAATATGTTCGAATCTTTTTCCATAATGTGTACTCGAGTTAGTTCAGTACACCTATTTTTCTGAAAGCCCTAATAAGAAAGGCCTATTATGTGATGTTTTTTTCGAAAAGGTGGCTCAACCTATCATAACTACCCCTTTCACAAACTTTTGCCAAAATGAGATGAACCGAATTAGGCATTTAATATAATAATGTCGGCTGCTCCACCTCCATTGTAAACGGAGGCGAGTTCGGGTCTCTTTATTTCATCAGAGAAATCGCTTGTCTCCAGGATCCTCTTTGTTATGTTTGTTAGCGCTGCAGTAATGAATAAGGAGGTGTACTTCAATGGCAGGGATTGTATTCCTTCCTCTCCAGCAGCTGCATCATTATCAAGAGTATGCTAAATATTATCAATTTCCAAAAATGTATCTGGTGTAAGAAAAACTGAGTCCAAGGTAATTGTATTCGACAGGGTAATCAGTGCTTTAACTTTGTTCACTATATTTCCCAACTCTTGTAAACCACGTGGTTATTGTGTCAGCGACTCCTTCAGCAATACCATGCCAAATGTTTTATTTATATCTCGCACAAATCTAATTTGTTGCTTTCTGTTCATTAGGCCGATAACGCTATCCCACACTTTTCATTGCCGCCCTCGCAGATTTAAAGATTTGCTGTGATTGTAATCGCTCTTTTCCATCCGTAAATCAGAACTTACCTTATATATACTTTTCCAAACTAAGACAATTGCTCAGAGAATAATTTTCTTTTGAAGTAACCTATAAAATATTCTATCTTTTTTTTTATTTTTTTACAGTCGAATTGCTATTCATGGCGTTCTACGTTTTTGTGTTGTGGTATGAATTCTTTATTAGATATAGCAGAGTTGTAATATTCCAGAAACTTAGTAAAAAATGATATGTATGCATGTTTTGAACGCTCCTCTGTGTGTACGTAACTTCAATTTAGTGTTCTTAGAGGCAAGAAAAATGCCTTATGATTCCCCTTTTTTTACTTCGTACCCAAAATTAGGCACGTTTTTTGGGATTGGTTTTTTGTTGTCAAGTATCCGAGGCAGATGAATCGAAGTGGTCAATAATATCATTTTGCACAACACCTTTTGAAACATTGTCAATATCTATATTATTTATGCGAATATCGAGACATGTTGCAGTGTTTGTGGTGATTCTATTTAGTATGTTAATGACGTTATCACAGGCATGTGTTTTGATAATATCTCTACGCTCCCTTGCTTAAAGGCTCTCCGACGTGACATTAATATTGATCTCTCCAGGAATTATAAACAGTACATTCAAAGTATAAGGACAGAATAATACGTTTTCAAGAAATTTAATAAATTCACACACATTGCATGAGGATGGCCTATACCAGTCACCAACAGGAACATTAGATGTTGTATTTCTTAGACTTTAGACCGTTCTAATGGTTTTGGTTGCAACATCTATAACCCGGTATTGTATATTACTTTTAAGATGTATACTTACAATTCTTTATTTAATCTTTTCAGAGTTACACTACTGTATCCTTTCAGTTTGGGCGTGATGTCGGTATCTGTAAGGCAAATGTCGGTAAGGACGATTGGATCAAAACCTGTAGTGAAAGAACTCGAGCACATTCTTAAATCATCCTTATTTGTATACTTATTTAAATACAGTGCTCGAGAACATTCCCTTTAGTCACAACCTTTTTTTTGAAATCGTCAGGATCGTAATAGCAACAGCCTGTTTTCATAATGGACGTTTTAGAGGGAGAACGCTACCCGGGTACTTATTCTGCCTCAGATTCTGATATTTTTAATATCGCCCACGCGGGCTACAATGACTGCACGTGAGTTCTCATCCTTTCAGACCACAACTTTTTTCTAGCAAAGTCTGTGCCGGGCAGTTCTTTTCGATGGTGGTAAGGTGCTCGTTTACGTACACTGCCGTGCTGTTACCGCCATATTCAAAGTGTGTCGTTGTAGCATTCTCCTTTCTAAATTTCAGACGGCAGCTATCTCCCTTCAATCGCTGAACAAAGCGCAAGATTACATTCTTTTCAGCAGGTCGAAAGTGCGGAACATGGTGGCTTATGTCGATATTGTAGCGTGGCACAAACTCAAGAAGATTACGTTTGGTGGTAAAGGAC